>MQRL01546055.1:0-14294 GCA_001938525.1 Dugesia japonica
AAAAATTGTGAAACATGTTTGAGAATCTGTCCGAAACCGAAAAGATTTCTTCATGGGAAGTTGTCTACAACCAGAATATGGCATAGATTGTATATTGGCATCACGCACTATCAAAATAAAGTTTATTTGACCTTTGTAGATTCATGTTCAAGAAAATTGTTATTGGAGATCATAAACCGATGGATGCTATAGCATCAATGTTGCTGCTAGATGTGCTGCCAGGTGATATAACACGCTCCCATGATCTCAAGATCAATCAAGATCATAATTGGCTAAACGCTCTGGTAAACGTCTAGTACGCTCTGTTAGCGCATCCCTCTGAGTAGTTGATCCTTGTGCTTCATAATCATTAGACATTGAATCATCAAAAGCTTCATCGTCACTGTCTGTCTCACTGTCATCTGAGCTCTCATACTGCATTTCTTTCTCCTCGGAAAGCAAAGATTTTTCTTGGAACTTCCGAACATGCGATACGTGTCTTGAAACACCGTCACTATCCAGTTTGATACTAGCCGCCGAGTGAATTTTTGAGATTTTATGTGGCCCCGTCCAAGGATCATCACATCTGCCAGTAGATCGTAAATATACTAAATCGTCAATCTTAAACGGATTGTTGTCCAAATCTTGGTAAGGATCATATTCATCGTTGCTTGATCGGCTTGATCCTGTAGCATGTGCAGCTGAGCTTCTTTCTCCTACATTGGGTAAACGCGGCTCAACGCGAAACATTAGCTCATATGGACTTGCATGATGTCTACCGGCAGTACCATTGTACCACAACACACACTCGGCAACCGTTTTTCCTGTTCGTGCGGCCATGGTCTTTATCGTAAAATGATTCCGTTCACACATTCCATTTCCTTGGGGACGATATGCAGATGTAAAAAGTTGATTAACACACCAAATCTCCATCATTTTTCTTAACCGCGCGACCTGGTAAGTCATACCGTTATCCGAATAAAATTCGTTAGGACGGCCGAATTCTGAAAACACGCTCTCTATCTGCTCATGTACTTCTTCGCTTGTTTCGTTCTTAACATTCCTTTGGTTCCACTGATAAACGCAATAACATTGTCATTGTGTTCTCGGGTATATGAATGGTTTGAGATGAGGAGTTCTGTGAGCATTGCGCCTATGTAGATCGGATGTCCACAGTAAGCTTGGCGTCAACATGGTTATATTGTCGGAGGATAGAATACCCAGGTTGTTTAATGAGAGAAGTAACGGCTCAGGGGAGAAATCCTGCAGGCAAAACTCTCCACGTCATTCAGTATTGGGATAGCATCTATGACTAGGCTTGGCTTCGGGTTGAACATTGCGCCGAAGGTTATGCCGAAGATAGTTGAGAGAGTTTTATCGGAAAATAAAACGTTCCAAGCTACAAGTTATATCGATTACATTTTTATCACGCCAAGAGGTTATGTAGCTAAGGAAGTTGTCGAGCATTTTGAAAGGTATGGATTGTCATCAAAACCCATAGAGAGATTGGGAGGTGGTGAAAATATCAGAGTTTTGGGTCTTAGCGTGAATAATGACTACCAATGGTGTAGAGATAAGGAGTTGCCTCAGTACAAAAATGGCACGCTGACGCGGAGGGCAGTGCATGGAATCTTAGGTGAGTGGGTTAGTCACGTTCCTGTTGGCGGATGGTTAAGAGTAGCATGTGCGTATATACAACAATCAACGGCAAAGGAGAAAATAGGACGGAATGAAATTGTTATTGGCCGGATATGTTTTAATATCTGAATTAACGAGACAGATTGGCTTTTGAAATTGAATAAATAAATTTTGGTTACAGTCGATTTTTAGTTATTGTTCCCAACAGATATTATAATAGATTTGACTTGTTTTTATTTGGGTTTGATACGGGCTTTAAGTACTTTTCGAATATTTAAGAGTTTATTGAGTTTACGTGAATTCTAAGGGTTTTATAATGGTATTTATATAGAGTTATAATAGGTTTTACATACTTGTATAAGGCTTTCTATAGTTGGATAAGGCTTTTATACATGCTTTAAGGATTTCATCGAATATTTGGTAAATCTATTTGGTAAAAAGATTGATTTTCAACCAGATATTTTGAAACCAGATAAATTGATAAGATGAATTTTCAGAATAACTTTAAAAAACATAGGGAGAGAATTACAGAAAAGAGAAAACAGATTCCAAAAGAAACTAAAGCAGAAAATCAGAACACTACATTAAATATTGGAGATTGGGTAATGGTAAAAACAGAAAAGAGAGGGTTAATAAAAAAGATATACAGGACCGTGGATGATAAGCAAGTTTCTCAGTAATTATAATTTAGAATTAGATGACAGAATGAAAGTAATTCGTCGAAATCTTCACCAAGTAAAACGATTCAAGGAAGAATTCAGAAATAAAAAATAAACGGTTAATGAATCAATCATTAGTGCCACATATTTGACAGTTAACAAAAATGATGCAAAACGTTTTCTTATAGACATCTAAGAAGAATACGAAAGGCGATATTCAACGAGAGAGAGAGAGGAAGCCAAATCCAAAATATTTCATCAACTTTTAAAAGAAAGAGGATTGTGATGTGTTTTAATAGTATTAATTAATTAGTGTAGATTTTAAATAAATTTTAGTAAACCCAAGTTTTTTTATTCAATTATAAAAACACTAATCCAAAAATAAAACAGTAAATTTTTATAGTTTTTCTTGTTTAATAAAATTTGTAAAATATTTGATTATTTGTTGGTTAATTTATAGAAATTTTATTATTATATTGTTCTCTGTGTATCATACACCAACACAGCATACATCCCGGTTGTTCCAACATTGAGACAGGATAATCTACCAGGCTCAGCAGATTCCTTTGATAATAAAATAAAAGATATAATAATAGCTAAAACTAATTAAAATAAAATAATAACAATAGGAGTTATTATGGTATATTCATATAATATAATTCAGATTAAGATAATAGAACTTTACAAATTGTATTTTATTTATTAACTTAACTAATAGGAAAACGCCCCAATCTTTTATCACGCTCGATTTAACACAACAAATTTGTTTCAAAAGAAAAGAAATAAAAAAAATAAAACCCTAAATTGAAAATATTTAAAATCTGTTCTTCAATTGTTGTGCTTTCAGATTAGCTAGTATTAACGCAGTAAGCTATATCCTTCATTTACCTCATTTGTTTGCAAACATAAAACATAATCAAATTTGCATTGAAAAAGAAGAAATAGAAATCCTAAAACTCTAAGATAACGAAAATGAGTTTTGTAAACTATGAAAACGAAGAGCTGAACATAAATTCAATTTTTAAATCGAAAAAAAACATTCTCAACTATTTTAGTTATGAAAATGGAACCCCACAAAAGTGGCTGGACTTCGTCAAGCTCAAATTACCATTATTGGGGATCAAATCTTCTGGAACACTATGTTCACATACCCTTTCAGCTCTTACCTAATGAAAATTTATTTAAATATTATAATTTAATTACTTCACCTTGCCATTCAAAGCATGTTTGATGAATTAAATACTTCCAATGTTAATCAAGTTTTCAACAAAAATTATTCAGAAGCAGATCAATTAGAAAATTATTTTAGCTTACTGAATCAAACTTATCAACAAAATGCTGCTATTAAAATGAAAAATAGCCTGTCAAATTTAAATCAATTCAATGATGTAAAAAATGCTATTAATAATCGAGAAATAAATCAATTGGGAACTTACATTAACCTTTTGAATCAAACTATTCACGATTATGCCGCTATTAAAATGCATAATAGCATACAAACCAATAATCAATCCAATGTTGTAAAAAATGGGCTCATCAACAAGAACATAGATCAATATTACCAATCAAACAATTCAGAAATAAAAACATTTCATTATTCCACCAATTCCAGTTTAAATAACTCTCAATATGAATATTACAACAGAGATCTTTTTTTACAATTTTTCAAGGATTTCAGTCACGAAAAGCATTTTCTCTACCAAGATACAATGCAATTTATCGAGTACTTAAAATTAAAGATCATAAGATTTACCAAATTATACTCTGCTTGTGACACTATTATGGATATTGGTAAATTCAAGGATGATCAGGTATCTAATGATTTCATATCTTTTATTATTAATACCAGTGATAAAAAATATGATATATGTGACAAAACAATTCTTAAACTTAAAAATCTCCTAATTGAAATTTTCTGGAAATTATTGATTCTTTTTTCAATTGTTAAATCTGAGGAAACAGATAATTTTTTTAATAAGATATGTGACGAAGATATTTTATTCCTCGAAATAATTAATACTTACTTCAACTGGAAAAGTTTAGAACATACTAATCTCACTTACATAAATATTGAAAATTCTATTGAAAATTTAGAAAATTCTTCAATTAATAATCCCTGGTCTGAATTTACTAATGATTCTTTATCAAAAAACAAATCTTTGATATTAAAATTTAAAAAAATACTTTTGGCAAATTATCGAATTTTAAAAATGAAACTCCTGAAACAACAAATATTATCAATGCAAATTTTTCTGTAACTTCTAATTTTACTAAAATGACTGATAATCTAAATATTAGAGAAGATTTTAAATGTGAAAATGAAAATTTAAAAAATAATTCTCAAATTCAAATGCATAATTATATAACAAATAGCGGAAAAATTGTTAATAAAGAAGAAATTAAATCTTCAATTTTGAACTCTAATGAAATTAGTAAAATTAATATCAATGAAAATATTAATTTAAATATTAATGATATTAACAAAAAAATGGCAGCCTTGTTTATATTACACCAATTGATGGCACAAATTCTAATGAAAAAATTTTTAAAAAAATTAAAAAGACGCACGAACAAACCAGCTTAGTAAGTAAAGATCAAACTATTATTTCTTTGAACAGTCAAACTCAGGAATCTGAGACGGAGCAAGTCTCTTTCAATAATAATATGTCTCCATTGAATGTCAAAAACTACTTCAGACTGAAAGTACGTTTTCATAAAACTACTCTTTTCACTCTTCTCGAACATTATCTGAAAAATAACTTTCTCTCAGAAAATAGTCTCTAAAATTCTCTCAATTGCTGAAAAAAATCTTAATTTCCTCTTCCCTCCTTGGGAAAGTTACCAAATCTCTTGATCAAGACTTCTTAAAATTCATTAAGTGTCAAAATGGTAACAAACCTACTCCTTGGGAACTCAATATTCTCAATCATCTTTTAGATCTTAACAACCTCATTGATTTTGATAACATTAAACATGCAAGATTTTCATTTATTCAACGGGTGGCAACAAAAATTAAATCTAGTGACTTTGCTCTAAAAAAATAAGACATGCATATCAAATTCCAAATCACCTCACTTGCTGAAACTTTAATGAAAAATAACTTAAAAATTAAAAAAATTCTTAATAGAAGAAATCTTATCACCGAATTGTTCGTCATTAAAACATCTAATGATATTATCGACAATATACAAAAACACTCAAACAATCTAGCCTCGTTTGCTAAACTTGAACTGGACTCAGTCATTAACAATTTCAATTATCACATAAACATTACTGAAAAAACTGAAATAGCAAGTCAGTTTTTAAGTTCCTCAACCGACTTGAAAGTACTTACCAACTAAAAAAGTTGAACTCAAATGATTTAAATTATATCAGAGATCAATCCCTTAACTATTCAATCTACATCAAAAAGAAAAGTATTCGAAAAATAATAGTTGGCATCCGTGAGGGAGAAGGATCAAATTATTGTTCATCTATTGAATCTATCGAAGAATGCAATCAGTATTATCAGTCTCTAAAAAACACTGACACTAGAGATGGAAATCCATCCCATGTTGCAGAATTTCATAATCCCTCCTCATCCAAATCTAATAAGAAACGCAATCAAGGCTCAACTAATAAAACTATTAATAGATTCCAGCTTCTGAATGAATTAACATATATTGATGATGCNCAACTTTCATCAGATTGTGTAGACTTAGACTGTTCTCCAACACATCGCAACATCTCCTCACCAAATTCATTTAACCAGCCTACTCTAGCTTCTAGTTTGACAAACAACTCGCAAACTCTGACTCATAACTCCATACGTGAGACCGGTAATCAATCTATCTCTAACCAGTCCACCGAAAGCATTTCTGGATTACAATATTTTCCTACTCAAGCACATAATGTCACTAATAGAATTATCAAAAACACTCATCTCAAAAACAATACTGAACGGACTTCTTCCGGCTTAAGTTATTCTCAAGATGATTGTCTCTCGGATGGTCTTTTCAGGTCTCTAAGCAAAATCCTTAGCTCTCCAAAACATCGTGAAAATAGCGGCAGTGATATCTTTTCTGATTCTAGTTCCAGCGACTTTTCTATTCAGGATCAAAACACGCATATCAAGACCGACAATTCTAATCAGCTGAAACTCCTACAAGTAACTCATCTGAAACAATTAGCTATCATAGCTAACCTCGTAGATTATCCTGATCCTAGGAAAATCAGCAGACAATCTCCAGATCAAGATTCTAAACAGAATAACGAAGCTATTACTGACGTTCTTCAACAAATAATGTTCACGGACGAAACTAATAATACTAAAGAACCTACCGCAACTAGTCCAAAACATACAAAAAAATTAACTCCAATAAAAGCCAGGAAGCCCACCACACATGATGTCAAAGCCTTGAAGTCTATCTACTCTCACAACTTCATTGCATATCGTCTCAATGTAGAAAAACAACTTAAGTGCACCCATCCGACTTCATGTGGAGGTGGAAATAAAAAATCCTATGTGATGGATAGCAAATTTCTCTTTGATCATTATTCGATTGATCATAAAATTAAACTTAAAGAAAACTTCATCATACAATGTGATCTTTGTCCCATTTCTAATGGTCATAAGAAAGATTTCTTCTACTCTGACCTTAGATCTCATGATATCTCGTTTCACGGCTCCACACTTTCCAAACTACAAATCAAGAATGACAACAACGCCGAAAGAAGAGATCTCACTGGTTCAGGTAAGAACAGCCACTTTCTACTTGAAATTGACTGCGTGTCTAACTCTGAAACCTGAAAATTTTCCTCCAAAAAAGACAAAAGCTGCGGAACCTCGTTTGAAAACTTAGAAAATCTTAATAAACTTACAAAATCACATCAATATACTCCAGCAAATTGACATTGCTAACACTGACACTGTCATTCTCTGCAAATGTGGAAGTAGCACCAACTTTGATAATCTCAGAACTCACATAGAAGTGTGCACTAAAACACCTATGAACAATCATTCTATCACCACTGAAGATTTCAATCTCCTGGAGTCTGATGCTAATGCTTTATGACTAAGCAACCATGTCGTTGAGGCTTATCTCAAGAAATTCATCTTGAATAAAGACTCTCTTTTTATTGATCCCTTTGTCAGTAATGCCCTTATGCATAACAACTGGGATGAATACTACAGCAAATTTCCTTTTAACAAAATCTTTAATGCAAAATACATCGTTTTTCCTTACAACTAGAATAACAGTCATAGGATTCTCTATTTTGTTGACCGGAATAAAAGTAGATCTATTCTTTTAGATGCTTATAGTTCCTACCTCCCAATGGATCAAATCCAGCTTCACCATAAACTTGATAAAATCTTTTCCAATTATTACTTTCCTAAAGAATAAATCTATATTCATGCTGACAGTTCATACGCTCATCCTTTACAAAAAATAGCAACGACTGTGGGATCTTCGTCATCCAATATAATAGATGTCTTCTCAGCAACACTCACATCACAGTACCTGATATCAAAGACTACCGCAAGCAAATCAAGTGTATGGTCTATGATAATATTAAACAAACAAAACTTAACCACTAAAAAGTTGCTAACCAGGATAATATTTCACAGATCACGAGAAGACTCTCTAATGGGTCAATCAATTCTACTGAAGCCCTTAATGATATCCAAAGAGAATTAGCTAAAATTGTGCCTAGAAAATTCCTTAGTGGTAATCCGAAGCACTCGTACATCATATAAGGAATAACCTTTTAGAGTCTAGATACAAAACTCCAGTCAAAATACCTCATGAATTCATCTGCTGTTTTTAATAGACTTATTGGCGCTTCTACTCCTGACTCGTGTCCTACCAAAAAGGACATTATCAAAGAGTTTACTTAGAAAAAGCATAATAATCTTGACTTAACATCATACAACGAATTCAAGCTTCCTGTCTCTGAAGAGTTTCACAGCCACAATGAAATTTTTTCCAAAGAAATTGAATTTGCTTTTAGCTGTGCTAGCAAGTCCTCTCCGTGTTTGGATAAAATTTCTTATTCGGATTGGTCGAAATTAGATGCTAAACATATCTTTCTTAAAGAACTCTACAACAAAATCATCAAGCAGAAAGATATTCCTGGTCAATGGAAAAATTTCCACACAACTTTGATTCTTAAACCTGGGAAAGAATCAGAATCACATATTATCTCCTCCTGGAGACCCATTGCTGTGCTTGATACCTCTTACAGAATCTTCGCCATCATTATGAATCACAGACTTCTCCATTGGATTAAACATGGTAACCTCCTTTCGGTTACCCAAAACGCTGTGAGTGTTTCCGATGGCTGCTCTCAGCACACTGAGAGCATTATTCAAATGATCAAAGAAAAAGCTGACAGAGAAAATTCCAAATTTAATCTTATTTGGCTTGACCTTGCTAATGCATTTGGTAGCCTGCCTCATGATTTTCTCTGGTACACTCTGAAACAATTAAGCTTTTAGGTGATCTCGATACAGATGTATCTTCTAGTTACAGTTGTTTCGACATCAACACTGGTAATATTGCTATTCATAAAGGCGTTAAACAAGGTTTTCCTATGTCTATGACTCTCTTTAGCCTTGCAATCGACTTTTTAATTCAAGATACAGCAAATAAATTTCCATTCATCAATTCAAGTTTTAATACAGTCATCCTTGCCTATGCTGATGATCTCATGCTGATGTCCAACAATCAACGGAAAGTGTATCTATGTTAAACAACATTGTTAGTCTCGCTGAGATCAACTTCGGCCAAGGCCTAGCAAATGTGGTTTCTTCACAAATAACAATCGATTTACTTCGAGCGAGATTCAAATCTATGGCGAAAAGCTCCCGATTATCGATGAAGCTAACTTCTACAATTACCTCGGTGTACCTTTTGGCGAAAAAAAGAAATGCAGCCTTGAAAACATTATCTCTAAAGCCATTGAGGAGTGCATCAAAATTTCTGAATCTGACCTTTATCCAGCTCAAAAAATACAAGCGTATAAAATGTTCATTCATTCGCGGCTTACGTACTCTATGCGGAACAGCAACATCCTACACATGAAGCTCAACAATCTGCACCATAAGCCTGTTGATGGTTCTCCTGGTGAACCCGGTTTTGACCAAATTGTCAAGAAACTTATTAAAGGTATCATTGAAGCTCCTAATATCAGCCATAACAATGCTTATCTGTACCCTCCTTCTAATCTAAGAGAACTTAGTCTTATTTCATCAATTGATGAATATTATATTCAATCTATCGTTCACGCACTTCGTACTCTTAACTCAGACTCGGAGGTATTTAGGAATTTTGTCACCTGCGAATTAGAGTTGTCTGGTAAACATCGCTTCCGTAAGGATACTAGCTTCTCTTTGGAAAAGTGTTTGGATTGGATTAACGACTCTATCCCTCCTCAAGACAAAGCCGATGTTGTTACCTCGTGGTGGACTCGAGTCAGAATTGCTATCAAAAGACTTAGAGTAGCGCATAAGATTATAATCTCGTTTTCCAGAGACGACGATCTTATCTCTCTTCGTTTATCTGACTTGGCTGATTATAATGAAGACACCAAAATCATCTTCAATAATGAATCAAAATCAAAGACCTGCAAGGCGCTTCACAAAGAGATTGGTTACACCTACTATCAGAATTGGCACAATCTATCTACTCAAGGCCTCGTTGCCAATGCTTTTGCTGCTTCTGAAATTCATGAAGAATATTAGCGTTTTGGAGAAGGACTTCTAATTCCTTGTCAGAGCTAGAAACAACATCCTTCGTACCAATTACAATTCTTACAGGCTCAAAAAGAACATGCCTACTCATTGCAGACAATGCACAAACACACATTTTTAATCACTGTCCAGCCATGAAGAACCAAAAATACAACAAACACAACAGAATTTTAGAGAAGACTGCATCCACCTTCAGGAAATGGGACTTTGACGTACAAACCAAATTGAGACCTGATCTTGTTGTGACTAGTAATATGAACAATAAGATTCACATTCTGGATGTCAAAGTACCATACGATTCCATTAAAGGTTTCTCTAAAGTTCGTACTGATAACAAAATAAAATATGAAAAAATTCGTAAGGATCTGGGAACCAAGTATCACAAAGAGGTTACTCTCGATGCTCTTGTCATTGGTACTCTTGATTAATGGGATCCTGCCAATCACAAAGCTTTCAAAGCTTTTGGACTTTATAATTAAGAAATTAAGCAAATCTCTCAAATTCTGACAGAAAAAGTTATCAAAACTAGTCATCGGATTTATCTTGATCATATGATAAACGAAGCTAGATTCAATACTATCGATTTTTAATCCAACATTTGTGATTCAGCAATGACAATACTATTGCTCGTGTATTTATTATTTTGTTAAAAACATTTTTGAGATGTTGATTTTTTCTAAATCTTTTGTGATCCAAGTTTTGGGTCTGATCAACCCCTTGAATGGTTAAAAAAATTTTATTTTATTCATTTATTTTTTTTATTATTCAAAATTGCTGATTAAATTGGTTCCGTCGCAAAAGACGAAGAGCCATTCGAAAAGCTTTATAATATTTTACTCAATAAGAATAAACTGTATAAAAGGCAAGTGCTGAAAGATTACTCTAATAATACCTAACTAGGGAACAATAAATCAACTTATTTTCCACACCAGCTCAAGCACAATTCAGAAAATGTTCAATCAAATATAACTCCAACTCAACCGAGTTATTAAAAATGTTTTCTACGCGAGCAATATAATTCGAATCACGGAAAATCCTTGCAGACAGTAATACGGACAAAGTAGAAACACGGCCAGAAATAGCAGATAAAATAAATAAAGAAATTAATCCCGTCATCTGTAGCACCAAATATCAAATGAACTAAGACAGTAACACAAAATTACTGATAAAATCCCTGATGTCCAAAATGGACAACGTATTCACAAAAAATAAGCAAATCAAAGAAGAAATAAATGAAATAAAAAATTCTCGAAAACGAGAACAAAATTACGGCTCTCACTGAAACTACGACAGTAGGACACATTCTAGGGTCTTACCACAAAATCGATTCCATTCAGGTAATTAGAATCACAAACCATTTGACAACAAACACGAAAATAAAAACACAAACTGGTGTTATTTTCACAGAAAATTTGCGGACAAAGACTATACGTGCGTCAAACCGTGTAGATACAATCTAAAAAAGAGAAAACCGAAAATGTCGCCAGTAGTAGAACCTGCATTCGGTCACAATAATCACATTTTCGCGGTAAATTTAAATAACATTGAATTTTTAATAGATACCGGTTCAATGATTTTACTACTTTCACATTACCTTTATAAAAACAGCTCCAGAACAAGCAAAAAATTAAATGCAACCAATGGTTCAACTATTAACACGTTTGGTGATAAGCACCTAACAATCACCGTTAATAACAGAACCTACAAATAAACCTTCACAATCTCTGAAGTCCCGCAGGCTATAATAGGAGCAGATTTCTTGACATCCCACAAGTTGCTGGTAGATTGTCATAACAAAACAAGGATAGAAAATACAAACAATGGTAACCTAGTAAATACAACACAGCTCAACAGAACAAAAAACCAAAATAGACATTTGAGTAGTGAACATAACCCCAACAGAATATCACAAACATAATTTAACAATCCTGAACGAAAAAAACATTTTATTGTAAAAAAATACAAAAGTATTACAGAAGACAAAAGTTACTCGAAACTTTTCCTTCATAACAGAGCACGCTATCATAACTAATGGTAATCCAGTGCACGCAAAATTTGTTTGACAATGGCATTATTAGAAAGTGTAGTTCACCATAGAACACTCCGTTAATATGTGTTTCCAAAAAAAGGAAAGACGTTAGATAATGTCTAGATTTTAGAAAACTGAATGCAAACACAGAAAGACAGGCATTTCTGATGCCCAATGTAGAGGAAATACTAGACAATTTAAGTGTTGCAAGATAATTTAGTACTATTGATTTGGCTAATGCATATTATCAAGTTCCGTTACATAAAAATTCACAAGAGAAAACAGCATTTTCTACAAAAAATGGACAGTATTGTTTCACAAGAATGCCTTTCGGTATAGCTGCAGCACCGTGAACGTTTCAAGAACTAATGACAAAAGTATTAGGAAGATTGCGAGGAACAATGATATACATAGATGATATATTGACTTTTTCAGAAAATTTAGAGCAGCACTATAGAAATTTAAAAGAATTTAAAAGAATTTAAGAATCAGGATTGAGAATTAATCCAGAAAAATGTCATTCATTGCTAGCAGAAGTCAAATTTTAGGACATATCATAGACAAAAATGAAGTTCAAACTGATCCAACAAAAATTAAAGTGATAAAAAATTTCGGAAGACCTAAATGATTAAAAAATTTGAGAATCATTTTGAGAATATGCAATTACTATAGACGGTTCTCAATAAATACTCAAAGAAAGCTAGAAGCTTGGAAGAGTTATGTGGAAGTAATAATACAAAACTTGTGTGGTTTCAAAGTTGTGATAAAGTTTTTAATGATATGAAAGAGGCATTTACAAAAGCACCGATATTGACTTTTCCAGATACCAAAAAGATGTTTGTACTAGATACAGATGCAAGTTTTTATGCTATCAAAGCAGTTTTATTGCAAATAGATAAAAAAGGTATAGAACAAGTCATTGCATATGGGTCACATGCAATTGCAGCTCATGAAAGAGAATATTGTATAACAAGAAAAGAATTATTGGCCATTTATTATTTTTGTAATCATTTTAAACATTATTTATATGGAAAAAGATTTTTTCTGAGAACAGATCACAAGGCAATCGCATTTATAAAAAAGACAAACAAGCCAATTACCCCGCAATTTCAGACTTGGGTGGATTTTCTTAGTAGCCTAAATATGGTTTTGGAGTTAAGACAAGGTGCGAAACACACGAATGCAGATATGCTGTCGAGAATGAATTGAAGTATGTGTGTAGATTAACTAATCCTTTCTCCAACACGTATCTCCTTGATTATTTTTGTACCCTCCGGGGTATGACCTAAAAGCTGGAGGATTTGTGCAACTCCTTATATATTCTCTGTTTCCGTATTCAGCTGATCCTCGTGGTAACCCGACTTGCTTATTTTAATAACATTGTTTTGACTTCTGTTATCCTAACCGTTCAGCATCACTTGTCGTTTTAGTTCGTCGTCTGCTCATCTTCAAACACACATTCCTTCATAACCGTTATATTTCCTCAACCGTGGACCTCTTTTTCCTCTTGATTGTAACTCCTACACAGAGTACAAATGTTTGCAACGAGAACCACCTCTCGATCAGCGTACGCTTTACGATGTCTTCAATTACTAGACAGCTCATTCTCATGTTCATTTCTCGCCAAAGCAAGAGTTGATTTTGTTCCACCAGCGTGCTGTTCCGCTGGCGTAGCGTAGATACTTCTTTTTTTTTAAACGATCTGCTTGCGTTTTCAATCTTAGTTACGATTCCTCCTTAGCCGTCCATATTTGTTTTCACATTTCTTCGTTGAAAACTTAACGAAAGAACAAAAAAAATAATTTCATATCTTATATCGTTTTACCACCAGCTCCTATTACTATCCTTAAGACGCTTTTACCCTCATGACTAAACCAACATAATCCAAAAGAGAACACTCAATATCTTGATAATATTGTTGTGCTAGAACACCGATATTAATAAAAATTAAAAGGGAGGAGGTCAAGGAAGTAATAGTATGGTAGTGTATGATGTTTCGGATTTTATTGTAAGAATGTTGTGGAAAGATTATTTATTTTTGAATGTATGGCATGTTTTGTTATTGTATATATATCTGCAAATTATAGAAAATCACGAATTCTGTAGTATGAAATCGATTATATTATCATTATTATTAGGATATAATTAAGATTTGTTAAAATTAATACTAGAATTATTATCGATATATTATTATTAGATTTATTATTATTATTATTATTATTATTATTATTATTATTATTATTATTATTATTATTAT
>MQRL01549207.1:478-11291 GCA_001938525.1 Dugesia japonica
GCTTTTTATCCGTTTTATGCCATTCTGTTATGTTTATTTTAAAACCAAAAACAACTTTGGCAGGACTCTTTTTATTTGTTTTTTGAGTTGAAGCATTCATGGAAAATTCAATTTCCGGAATCAAATCTGCCCAATTTTTGTTCTCATTATTCGTTACGGAAGTATTTATACGATCTTTAATGGTTCTAAATTGTCGTTTTATTAATCCATTAGCGCTTTGGTGATATGGACTAGAATAAACTACTTGTATCTTATATTTATCAGCCCATTCTTTCATCATCTTTGATTCAAAACTTTTCCCGCTATCTAAATGTATTTTACGAGGTGCACCATATTTTAGAATCTATTTCTTAACCAAAGTATAAACTCTTTATTCAAAAATAATCTAGTTACCAAATATTTTACAGTTTTTAAATAAACATCGATCTTTTCATTTCCACATTTGTAGTTAATGAAATGTTGAAAATCTTTGACATCTTTCTATTATGACAACCGTAAACGAACCTGAAACTCGTCAATCTTTTCAACGTCTTGGTACATTCTTCCAGTACATCGTCGTCTAACAAATACGAAATTATTTTTTTATATTGTTTGTTCTGTGAAATGCGTTTCGCATCAAAATATAATTCACAACGCTTTATGAAATTTTCGACGTCATCACTCCTACAGAATAAATTTGGTAATAATCATTTTTGTAATTGCACTGGTATTTACCACTAACACGATGTTAGGAAAATCATTCAAACACAATTTATTTTCAATATTCAAACTTTTAATTTCAGACATTTATTAAAATAATTTTATTTATTTTTTACAATAAAATATTCTAAGTAGAATTGTTCTAAAAAATATTTCATTCAGTTTTTATTGTTTAATATTTTTACAATTAATTTTTCTTCAATTGTAAAATTTCTTTTTATAAAAATTAATTTTACATAGGCTCCATTTTTTCAAACTACCCCATTCGAAAAATACGCTAATTTATCTTGTTATAGATATTTTCAAATAATGTTTTAAAATTGTTTCAAGATGTTTTATATTATTAAATAAATTTCAATTTATTTTATTATCAAGTTTCGAAAGTTTTAATGAGCGAATTCGATTTTCAACAATTAGTGTAATATAGAAAACCAAAATAATCTTTGAATTGAAAATAATTTACGGACGTACAAGATTTGAACTTTGAAGAAATTAAAAGAAAAAACTTTCAAAATTTTTATTTTATTTTAATTTTTCAAAAACTTTTAATAATGGATTAAAATTCTAAATTTCCATTATTAGTAATTTAATTAATATTATCCACCTCTTAATCGTACAATGCAAATTATTAAATTCTATATTGGTTATTATGTGATATTTTGCATGTTTGTAGAATTTCTTTTGTTTTCGAATTTTTTACGTTTCTTTTTGTATCAATAAATATTATTATTATTATACGGTTTATTTAAATGGAGATAATATATTATTTAGATTTATCAAAACGTTAAAAACAGAGGAGAGCTGACATTTGATTATTTATGCTTCCTGGTGACTGCTGCTGGTATAGCAACCTTATCACTGTCTACTAACAACTATGCAGGAATTGTAGCGAGCATGCTTCTTTCTCCACTTATGGTATTTATTTGTTCTATTTGTAGAATGATTGAATATTTTATTACATTTATTTTATAAAAAATACTTAAGAAAAATGATAAGCTTTTGTTAATCTTTATAATATGTAGTGCATTAATGATCTTAAATTTATTAGCTATATTTAATATGCAGTGAGTAGTTGAATTAATATTAAAATTATTGATTTTCTGTGTATTTTCTATCTGTTGTTATTTATTACGCCTATTGTAAATGAATATATTTTACTTTATTGTACATAAATTAGAAATAAATCTGTAAAAAAATATTTTGATGTTCGTCATTGTTTCTATAAATAAACTTTAACTACAATAATATAGTTTTTATATAATTTTTCAGATTTAAAATACAAATTAAATAGTTTTGGATTTTATTCTTAATTTTTATCAAAATATCTGAACTCGAATGATTTCAATATTTTTTTCTCGATATTGAAAAAATTTTAGTATCAACTAATAATTCCATTTCTTGATTTCAAACATTGTTAATATTAAATGATTTCTAAATACATTATTCATTTTATACATTTTTTTCATTAAATACATTTTTATGTCAGATGAAAATTTTAAAAGCTATTTTAACATTTAATATTTATTCAGAATATCATTTTTTGTTTATTTAAAAAGTTTTATAACACTGCGACAGTGGCAGTCATAATATTTATTAGGCTTGATTCAAGTATTAGTTGTGGTTACCCTTGTATTTTTATGTTATGGCTTTATTTTTTTTCAATAATAAATGTTTTTTTGTCTATGTTACTATTCAAATTATGTTATATTATACTGCTAGAATAATGTATATTATATAACTAGGAAAAAATTAAAAAAGAAATGATTGAATAAAATTTTAACCAATAAAAATTGGTAAAAATAATTTTAATTTCGAGAAATATTTCTTTTTGATTATATTTTATTATAAATTTATCCTTCAGTTATGAGAATAAAAATGTCTCAAATTATTAGTTCAGATATTGAAAATAAATTGCGTTAGAATGATTTTCCTAACATCGTGTTAGTGGTAAAAACCGGTGCAATTACAAAAAGATTATTACCAAATTTATTCTGTAGGAGTGATGACGTCGAAAATTTCATAAAGCGTTGTGAATTATATTTTGATGCGAAACGCATTTCACAGAACAAACAATATAAAAAAATAATTTCGTATTTGTTAGACGACGATGTACTGGAAGAATGTACCAAGACGTTGAAAAGATTGACGAGTTTCAGGTTCGTTTACGGTTGTCATAATAGAAAGATGTCAAAGATTTTCAACATTTCATTAACTACAAATGTGGAAATGAAAAGATCGATGTTTATTTAAAAACTGTAAAATATTTGGTAACTAGATTATTTTCAAAAAAAGAGTTTATAGAGAAAAAAATGATAGCAAAGGTATTAAGTATTTTGTGCGGATAATAAAAATTGAAAAAGAGATGACTTTGCAGAAACTACAGAATATAGCAGATTTTGAAGTAACATTGACGTTAGTAAATCGCATAGATGAAAGAAGAGGTCAAGTTAATCCAGTTAGAAGTTACATCAGAATTACAAATCTAGATTATCGGAGACTGGTAAATCATACAGTGGATCAAAGGAAAGGGAAACGAAATATCAAAGGCTGATAATGTCATAATGTTGATCATACTAAATGGAATTGTCCAACAAAAGAAATATAATTGAGACTATGCAATAATCTAAGTCAGGATGAAACCCGAATCAAAGATAGACATCCAAGCAATATGGCACAGATATGGGTAACCGGCACTCATTTTGAGATAAAGGTTATGAGTACTCGATTGAATTTAGATAAGTATCTAAAAATTCTTTTCTATTAATATACCATTTAATTTTCAAAATGAGATTAGTAAAATTCAATATGATGTTATTAAATTTCAATAAGAGAATTTTTTTATTTATTCTAACCATTAAAATTTATCATAAAATAAAATTTATAAAATTAATCAAAAAGAATAAAATTTACTCAAGAGAATTTTTATTTTGATTTAAAACAATTAATTTAATATTACCTATTTTACATTGAATTCGTTTATATTGCATATTTTCTAAGTTAAGAGCTGCAGTGAATTTTCTTTGAATACTTGCGATGGAATTGACACATGGTTAGTGTAATTGTCTGCAGACCTTCTTTCATAAGGCTTTATAATGCTCTTACTCTCTGTTCTTTGATGGTTAATTTGCATTTGTTATTAAGAATATTTGACAACTTTTTTGAGAGTTCTCTTTTAATATAACTCTTTACAGCAGTCCAGGCAACGACAGACCAGAACTACAGGCAAAGTTTGACAAAAATCGCCACCAAAAATAAGCATCTTGCAAACGAATTGCTCAAATGCCACCCGATCGTTCTGCATTTTCTCGTGAAGTAAAAGATCGTTTCATCACGTAAAACTGAAGAATCAGTTGATTCCAAACACATCGACAAAATGGAAGTGTCCAGAAGAAGTACGATGAGATTGGAACCACTATTAACTTTTCAGCCTTCGTTCGAAAGTTTAGCTGCAATGCCGGTTGTCGCATATGGAAGTGAAGTTTGATCACAAAAGTGTCATATACATGGAGGTTTTGCGTAATCCACCTGGTCTGTTGAAATAGACAGGCAGCAGCAAGCTGATTGATCGGCAAAATTGAGAGCATGTCAAATAGTGTCGAAAGCTTGTCTCTGTCTGTCTTTTAGTCTATCGATGTTGATTTGCGCAATGTATGTCTCCTGTACAATGTCCGTGAAGAGTGGGATGAACAGAAATTGTGCAACTCAAACCATGCTATTGAAAATACTCTCGATTTGAAGCCATTTCATCTGGCATTGATAGCGAAAATTCGAGGGTAAAGTCATCTTTGAACAGTATCCACAGATTGATATGACTCGCAAGGTAACCAAAGCAGAGAATGAAAGCAAAAGTGTCATGGAGCTCTCGTAGCATTTGTTTCCTCTAAACAGCGAACCCACTCTCAATCAGATTCCATCAGACCATGTGCTATGGCAGCAGCCTTCGATGTCGGATAAACTGTGACTTAGTGTGGGCGCAAATTGGTAAAGTTACTTTAACCACGAACATGTAAAAGCAAATTGCGTAAATAAAATAGGTTTTCATTTCAGGAGCTCACAGAATACATCCATGGGATCTTACTTGCACCTCGCTGGCGACGCTGTCACTTGTTGGGCACGTAAGCAAATTATAGAGACAACTCAATGTAGAGTAATTAACGGGCATTGGTATCGGACTCGTTGAGTTTGGAGAAGAATTCGAGCTTAGTGAACTTGGTTTGAGCAGGTAAAGTTGCCTGTTCTATATTTCCTTTCTCAAAGTAAATTCGCTGTTGAATGGGCAAATTCACAGAAAGGAGCAGGAAATTGTGAAATTCATCATGGATTTTTCACTGACGCAAACATCAGACATCATCAAGAGCAATCACAAAACGGCAGTTAAGGAAATTAGTGATTTCTTCTTATTTAAGCAGCTGGTTTCCGTAACTGCGATGTTTGCACAGTCGAAGCCTTTAAAAATGTACTTTTAAATGTACTTGATGGCTGACAAAGATGTGCACACCTTGACGTTGATTTGCATGTTGTACTGCAGCTATAGATAAGAGCTGTACGATATGACAGAACGGTTGTTTATCCATACACTTCAAAATAAAGCTCCTTCACTTCGGTGACGTCTGTACACTGGATAGCCGCTGACATTTGGAATCGTCACTTCGGTGAAGTCTTTCGGGAATTTCTTTTCGCAAATACCATTTTTATGCATGGAGAGTGAAGATTATGGACGCAGCATGGTTTTAATGTCTCATTTTCTTAATTATCTACTTTGATAAATTTTTTTTGTTCTTTTTTAAAATAACTTTCATTGAAAGTATTAAAATTTTCATTTAAAATTTTAAAATTATTATCATAAAATTGACCATTTCTGAATAATTTTTCTGGTCATTTTCTTTTTTTTCATATAGTTATAAGAGCAAAAGACAATGCTGATTATTTTAAAATTAACCTTTGATATAATATTTAGGCTTTTTTAAATGTAGCTTACTCGTTTTTTTAAATTTAGAATCCTATCTTAGCCATTCTTTTTGGAATTATATTACATCAAAAAGGCCTTATCAAGGAAGGATTGCGAAATTTATTAATATCAGTAACGATTCTTATATTTATTGGTATTTATTGTTTATGACAATTAATTATTTTAAAAAAAATTCAGGGTTCTTGTTTGGCATGATTTGTCACTATATTAATTATTTAGAAAAAATAGTTTATCCGACTAATTTGATGATGGACAGGTAAACAACATTTTATTTTGAATAAATAAGTTATACATTATGGGCACTCTTTATAATAGGGATGATTAATCTTTATGGGTCATTAGGCCACTGTCAAAAATTTTTTTAAATGTGTCGCATAGACCAAAAGATAAAATAAACTTTTTAAAATAAAATAATTTTAATAAATTGAACAATTCATTTTATTCCAAATTAAAATTTAATAAGACTTCTTCTGTTGTATAATTTTTGAGAATTCATTTAAATCGAGATCTTAGAATGTTTTGAATAGTATCATCTTTGTCTTGTATTATCATTATCGTCTAGTATTTTGATTAAATAATATTTATTTTTGAAAACGTTTGCTAGCATAAATGTGTACTTCCAAAAATGAAAATAATTTATTTTGTTAAGTTTAAGTTATAAATTTATTTTCTGATAAACGTGAATAAAATAATATCAAATCATTTTCATCTAAATTGGATGCTTTTAAATCAAATAATTTCAACTTTGAATAACCAAGTGCTTGTGCTGAATTATATTTTAAGGGATTTTCGAATATTTGTATATTATTTTCTTCGGCAAAGAAATTTTGAAATTTAATACAAGAATTATCCTTCCATAATTTAAGAAACTCTAGAAAAACGAAGACCTTCATTTTTGACTAAAACCGATTTGCAAGATAAATTGGTGACCATATAAGTAATAATGGAATTCCTTAATCGCGTAAACAATTGTATATAGTTCTTTTTCTATCTTTGACCATCTCAGCTGTGACTCAGTTAACTTCTTTGTACGAAAAGTTTACATTTTCCAAAGTTTCAATATGCTCTTGGTTTGTATGTGAATAGACTATAATATTATCTATAAAAGCAACAGTATTAGTAATATTTTTAAATAGACTTTCCATTATTCTTTGATAAGCTGCTGTGACATTTTTAAATCCAAATGACATTCTTTTAAATTGATAAATATTGAAAAGAGTAATAAATGCACTTTTAGATCTGTCCCGGAGTATTATTTGCACCTGATAATAGATCAATTATCAGGTAGATCAATTATTTTACAATTGCAATTATTGCGAGAATAATTGTTGGAGAATAATTGATCATTTTTCAGAATTCATTTATCGTTAATTTAATTTTACTAATATATTTTGAATTTTCTAACGAATCGATAATTTTCTCGATCTCTGGCATCAAATATCAGTCAGAAAGTGTCTTTTCATTAAGTCACCGATAATTTTGTACTAATCTTAGTGTTCCATTTTTTTGGAACGAATAAGGTAGGACTGGCATACGGACTTGGTGATTCTTCAATTATATCTTCCTTAAGTAACATCGCGATTTCATTCTTCATTGTATCTCGAAGCGAATGTGTGACTTCATAGGGCTTGAGAGCTATTTGCTAATTATCAGTCAATTGAATAATGAATTCCGCTGACCTTGTCAAACCTGGTTTGGACGAAAAAACGTCTTCGTAAAGTTCTATTAGTTTTTTACACGTTTGAAATAATTTATCTGACAATTCTTCATTGCTTTGGACGGTTTTCCAATATGTTATTTGGATTCAGATTCTAGAACTGATTGTACGATGATTTCTTGCTGATTTATCCATAGGCTCAGTAGATTGACATGAAATGTTCTATATCTTTTCTTTGTTCGTCCTGTAACAACTGTATAGTTAACGTCTCCAATTTTTTCTACAATTTTATAGGGACTTTGTCATTCTGACACAATTTTATTAGCAGATATCCGTAATAAAACTAAACCTTAATCCCCTAGAACAAATTGTCTATTTCTTGATTTTTTATCATACCATTTTTTCTTTTTTAATTTTTAAAATTTTTCTTCCTGTAACTTTATTTCTGTAAATTGCATTAATTTATCTTGGGGAAGTTCTGATGTGTTTGATGCCAAGAAAATTATATAATCGAATCATTATTGAGCTTAAAAAGTTTGTTCCCTGATCAGTAAGATTCTTTGTTGGTATACCTACCTTACAGAAATATTTCTCTAATGAAATATTAATGAAATATTTCTCTAGCCACTGTTTCTGCTCGCATATTTGGAACCAGTATAGCTTCTGGATATCTAGTTGCATGATCAATTATAACGATTATAAACCTGTTTTTACTGTTTGATAAATTTAATGGTCCAATCATATTGATTCCAACTTGGAAAAATTGTTCACCAATAGTTGGTGTCGTAACAACAGGAGCTCTGTTAGCAGCTAGCATTCTGTTACCTTTTTGGCATTAATAGCAACCTTTACACTATTCCTGGCTAATTGAAGAACTTATCAATTTCTTTTTAAGTTGTATTTACTCCTGCGGTACGTACATCTTGAGCTAATTCAAGAATTGTTCTTCGATACTTTTGAGGAACAAAAATTAGTTTTTCAGACGTCACAGAATTTTTAAACATCAAAATTCCATTTTCTAAGAAATACTTTTCATGTTGTTACAATGGCTCCAATTCTTTGTGCAATAACGATTTGAATCTGAACTGTGGGAAGAAATCAGTTAATAAATAAACGTCCAACTTCAAATAAACCATTATTTAGTCCAGAAGGGTCTTGCAATGGGTTATTCTCTATATTTCCATTGCTTTTTCATACTCTTGCTCGTTAATTTCATCCCATCTCGGTAGCATATCAGTAGTTTCAACCAGAACTTGCCAATTGGTTGGATATTTGCATGGGAATATCCTCTTTGACGATCTAATTATTTTATCTTTAAACTCCTTTAACGTCAAAGGTGTCTCTTTTAAGTATTTTATTGCTGAATCAAGTGATGAGTTTATAAATTGATTAGAATTTATAAACTTGATAGTCAATAATTTAGTTTAATGCACTATTAAGCAAAATAAATTTTCCGTTGTTGTTACAATTTCAAGATATGATGCAAATCATATCCTCTTAAATTTAGAAATACAACAGAAATTTGCATTTTCATACTTTTGCTAAAATAATATAATATAAGAACACTCAGAGAATATAATAATACTTACTTCCTAACAATTGATTCGAGTATACATCACATTGTTTACACTAATCTTGTTTTGTTTGCATTAATTTGAATTTCCTTTTCAAATACCCCATAAATGATAAATTGGAGTATTCATACTGATGATGTTATAGATTTAGCAAACTTGATGTTCAATCTCAAATTTCTTTGTTGAGGTAATTGACTCCGATTAAAATCGAAATCCGGAGCAAGAACTAATGTAAAACATGGATATTTAGTTTTAAATTCCTCAAGTGTTATTCCACAATTCAGATTCTTATTCAAATAACCCATATTTCGACCAGTAGATTGCACATATGATGTGTTATAATTATTTTGTTCAAAGTCTTGATTATATATTTCATGATAATCAGTGTTTTTTGCAAAGAAAACGGAAGTAGCATTAAGATGTTGAAATGTTGAACAGGAACTTTTTTAAATATCATTAAATTGATCTCTATTTTGAAAGGCAACTAGAATATAATTAGGTAAACGTCGATCACCAAAGATTTGTTACTTATAAAACGATGAACAATCTTTACTAATTGCAAATGCAAGAATTTCCTTGGTTCTTATTGAATAAACTGCATTTTACTTTTTTAATCTCAACTGATTACCCGCCGACACTGAATGCTCAACATGAACACGTGACCATTAATTTTGCATCAAGTAATATATAGGTAGGTTCGTTGAATTCATTGAAAACGCATTTTAAAATGAACCAAATTCAACAGATGCTTGTGGAAATGGACGATCAAAGATACATAATTCAGTTTTATCATTCGATATATCGTTCTGTGTCATGAAACTGATTTTTGATTTACTATACACTGGAAATGGAGAATATACAAAGATGAAATCTAACAATACTACTTCCTACTTACCATCTAAATACATCAGGTGTTGAAGCTCAACAATGAATTTACTAGCTGTATTTTCCGGATGAATAAGCGGACAACTATTAGTGGGTAACATTGTTTAGAAATGATTTCATTTCATCTGATTTTTTTTCTTCTTGATTTAACTATCTGTGACGATAATATTCAACTAAGTTTTTTATATTTATGACACTTTACATAGTATTGTTTATTCTCACCACTTTATTACTTTATTTACTTTGATTTGATGATTATTTTCTATTCTATATATTTTAAGTATGGTTCGCAATTTACCGTCAAATTTCAATAACCGGTAAATAATTTTATCCTTTACCGGTAAATGAAAAAAAATAGTCATTGATAAATCATTAAAGTATAACTGACAGTTATTAACTGTACGTAGCTATTTTTTTTAAAAACGTTTTCTAGATTGAAACATAAATAATTTAAAATATATTTAAGGGGAGTAATAATGCCATAAAAGCTACCTATACGGTTGAAATGTACATTTTGTTTAATTGAGAAATGGGAAATCTGATAATTTATTATTTGCTACATCCTGTTTGGATTATTAAAATTACGACTGTGTATTATTTGATATACGTGCTGTAAGATGTTTTCACGGTTAACTATTAGTTTACCCATTAACTTATTGATGTGTGTACATATTAAATACACACTTGATATCCACCAATATAGATTAAAAGAAAATAAAAAAAATAATGGATTCAAAATTTTATTTTAAATATTTATATTTATAGATATAATGATTTTTCAGAGTTAAAATATGCCCTCAAGAAAAAAATTATATCAATACTTTCTTCTTTTAAATTTGATCTGAATTTGGTACATATTTTTCCCGCAGATGAAAATGATCGTTCTGATTCAATACTAGTTGGTCGGTCAATCATTAGATGGCGCAATGCGATGTTCAAATATTTACCACGATTTTTTTCTACTTCCAAATATAAAATTTCTCTCTGAATAACATTGTTTGTATCATTTTTCTGTATCATTATGTCATC
>MQRL01551160.1:250-10804 GCA_001938525.1 Dugesia japonica
AAAATTTGTATAATTTTTAAATGATTTTACATAATTAAACATTTGAAAAATATTCTTTAAAATAATTCCTTGGTAGAACTTAAAGAATTAATGATTTACATTAATGAATTTATATAAATCAGTGGCTTTAAATTTATTTTAGCCTAACGCCTAATTTCTCWATATTTTCATCTATAAATAAGTCTACCGCCCACCTAAACTTTACAAAACTAATTAAAATTCAAATACTACTTACTACCAATACAGAATGCTGTATGACTGATACAATATTGTTAGAAATTTTAGAGTCAATGATACCATAGCATTTGGATGCCAAAGACTTAATGTCTAGATTTAAGTTGATGAGATGCACTTTTAAATAAATTTTCTTAGCAATATGCTGATTGTTTCTTTGAATGTTGAGGAGATTAGTTACTGCACAGAATCCACACTCGATGAGGTAATATTTAGGAAATGCCTATTGGAGCAATTTCATTTTTTCCATAGGTTTGGATTGAGAGTTGATATTTCTTTGTCCTATAAAATTTTGGTATGTCTACCTTTGCTGTAAAAGTCATGTACAACCTCATTATTTTGCAATTTCAACAATGTTTCTTGAAACTCACTTCAACATCCAAAACAATTGCCTTAAATGAGCCAATCGTTTATACAAGTACTTGCAGCTCAATTAAATCGCAAAAGTGCGCTGACATGTCAGTTTTCAAGAATTTCAGATGCTTTCCAAATTTTTCAATGTTATTAGTATTGACTTCTTCACTCATTGAGACCAGTATTGAAAATTGAAAAACCTCTTGCACAAAAATATTTTTTCAGTATAATGCCAACCTCTGAAATAATGTGACACTCGTCTTCATGGAATCGATTAATATCACAAGCTACCCTTGAAGTTTCAAATTGATATCATTGAACTTTTGGAATATTACTGCGATGTATAACGGATCTTTCTTTGCAGCTTTTAATTCCTCACAAAGGTTGATGTCACCATTTGATTCAAAGAATAGTAGGATAGTGTCAAATAATTCTGTAAATCTTGTCAATTAGTTGTCTTTTTACAACCAACGAAATACAGTATGAAGAAAAAGTCATTATGTTATTCATCTTTGTTTTTTAAGAATTGGCAAAAGAGATGATCATTCAGAGAATTACTATTGATCTTGTTTACAACATGAATAATAATCTTTAATGAAGAGTGCAGATTCTTATCTAGTTGATTATCTGCAAAGCTTTGTCTGTCTACAACACAATGAATGATATATGCTAGGAGTTAAAGTTTTCAAATATGCTAAGAAGTTCTGATAGCAACAAACCACCGCAGGTGCACCATCAGTTTCACGGGCAACAATGCTGTTAAAAGGAACATGCTTTGTATCAAGAAAATTATTTGACATACACTATAATCAAAGTCTCATTACCAGGTAACATAGATTGATTGATTAGCAATGAAAATCTAGTGACTTGTAAAATTACAACCAATTGCTTTTCCACATCTACTGCCATTTTATCAATACGTCTTTAAACATGTGTCACTTAGTGGAAAAACTTTGAGCATCTTGGTTGAATCCTCGTGCATCACAGTTCTAAAGAATTCTCAAAGAGCTGATAATATGAGTGCTTCATTGATATAATGAGGTTAACACACTTTTATATGAGTTCAAAAACATGGTAAGATACAAGCAGTCCGTCTATTCCTCTGGCATTACTTTTTTGAAAAATTGTGGTAGTTGTTTTTCGTTCCTTGAATTGCTTATGCAGAATTTTAAAATAATACATTTGCTTATCATTTTTGTTTGAGTGGATAAAATTTAAATAGGCTTGATGACTTCATAATTAAGAGCTTTAACAAATTCATTTGAGAAATAGTCCAATGAAAACTGCCGGCAAAGGTTCTTCTTTGATGACATGTTCTTATTCAATCTTGAGGATAATCAATAGCAAATGAATCTATTTGTAAAGTATTTAAGTTATCAAGTAAGCACTATTCTTACACGCAGTGTACTGTTGATATACTATTACTGAAAGAAGCAAAAGAAAAACTGTGCAAGTATTTATCTAGGATTTGCACTACCTATACATTGTAAAATGGGTACTTGAATGACTACTCTAGAACGCTGCACTGTACGTTTTCTTATATTGTCGTGAGTATGTGTTACCTGCATTATTAGTAATAGACATTTTACAAGTGCTTGTGCATATGCTATTTACAGTTGGATACATATACTAGGACAACGCAGCTAAGTTGATTGGTAGTTGGATTTGGTGAATGGTGCTTTGTTTATGTTAGTGAGTGTTTGTATGCAAGTACATATGCTAGTTACAAGTTAAAGCCGGGTATAGGCTGCAAATAAATTGTCTAAAGGCTAATGCCCACATAAACAGAGCGCCCACACATTGCCCACTTTCATTTTAGTGTCCATTAGTGGGTGATATTGCCCAGGTTTAAGGTCCATGATATAAATCTCTAATTCTAGCTGTTCAAATTAGATGATTTCATAATGCAAAAATGTTGTAATATCATTCAAAGAATTGCAATTGATTTAGAAATTATTATAAAAATTACAAATTAATATTCCGGAAAATAAATGTGTTACTAATATATAACAATAACAAAGCATTCTCGAAACCATTCTATGGCAATCTAAAATTTATTAAAATATCATATTGGATTTTAAATATTTTTAAATTTATATTCAATTGACTAATTTAGTACAAAATATTAACGTAATTTTATAATTTACAGTTTTTATTCTTTGCTTTGCGATCCTCCTACAACAGGAAGTAATTTTTTAAAAAGCTAAAAACAATAGTTAATTTATTCATCAAATATGAAAACTTGCGTGACTAGGAAAATGTTTAAAGAAAAAACAATGTTATTTAGGTTTATAATAACAGAACTAATGTCGGAGAATTAGAATCAGTGAAACGAACTACTTTCAACACAGCAGTTTATTGGTAAAACTTTATTTAAAACTTTATTAATTAATTTTATCTCTTACTATGAATGGTAATTTATTAGATATGCTTATTAATTAATAATTTATAAATGATTTGAATATTTCGGTTGATAATTTTGAATCCTAACCAATAAAATAAGTAGTTAGAACTTGATGACCAATTTATACTTATACAATGATTAGAAATTAAAATTGTAAACTTGGAGAAATAGTAGCCTTGGAGAAAATTTTGATTAAAATACAATCACCAGAAACGTTAATTTAACAAATATATTATAAAGATTGATTATCAAAATTGAAGAAGTGGTAGAAATTTTTTAATAGTTACGGTTAAGCAAGTTTATTCTGAGACACCCGTTGCGACAGAATTCTTTTAATTTTCTTTAAATTTTCAATCTGAATATGAGAATAACTAGAGTAAATGTCTTACAAACTACTCTGGTATGAATTGTTATGGTTGGTTTTCATATTTGTATATATATTTTATTATTTTTACAGATTATTCTATTTTAATGTAAAATATAAAAGAGCAAATAAAAAAACAAAACTAATTAAAATATAAAATTTACTAAATTGAGATTTAAAAATGAATGAAAAATAAATGAAAAATATAATTAAATCGTGCCACTGTAAAAATCAAATATTTATATATATATATATATATATTACATTTGCAATTATTGCGAGAATAATTGCTGAACGTAACCGTTGATCGTTTTTTTAGAATTCATTTAAATTAAAAAAGTCAATTCATGACGAAGACAAAGTCGAAATATCGAATCAATCTAATAAAACCAAAAAAATATTTTGATCGAGGCTTTTATTTCAAATGAATTTATATATATTTATATATATATTTGATTTTTATAGTGACACGATTTAATTATATTTTTCATTTATTTTTCATTCATTTTTAAATCTCAATTTAGTAAATTTTTTATTTTAATTAGTTTTGTTTTTGTATTTGCTATTTTATATTTTGCATTAAAATAGAATAATCTGTAAAAATCGTAAAATGAAAATAATAAAAATTATTTATAAATTTTAATGCCGATAATTGCAAGTGAATGCAATGAAAAGAAATTATATTTTTAGGAGAGATAGTTTAATATTTTTTTTAAAACTAAAGAAAATCATATAAAAAGAACAAAAACCTTATTTCAGAGAATCAACACCAAAAACTAATCAAAAAAATATAAATTTCTTATGCTAAAATTAATATGAACAAAAAAATGAAATATCATTTTAAAAAATAAAATAGTTTAATGGAAGCAGCAATTTTTCGATATTCTGAATTTAAAATACTCATATTGTGAATCTAGTAGAACTACACTATTAATCAAATACTAAAAGGAAATATTAAAAATGACAAAATAATTTTTTGAAGATGGATTTAATAGCAAAAAACTAACCAATAAATGTTTTTTTAAATAATTTTTTTGTTATTTAATAAAGTGAACTTTGAATTTTGTCATTAAATTTATGTCTGAAATTTGTAATTTTCTTATTGAAAATAAATGTAATTTATTAGTTTATAAAAATCATTTTATTTTATGTAGAGATGTAAAAGTATTTTATACAATTAACAAAAATCAAAATCATTTATGTATTAGATGTATGAATTGTTATTCTAGTAAAGATTTATTAATTAATCACCAAAAAGAATGTATAAATCATGAATCTAGTAGAACTTCACTATTAATCACATACTAAAAGGAAATATTAAAATAGACAAAATAATTTTTTGAAGATGGATTTAATAGCAAAAAACTAACCAATAAATGTTTTTTTTAAATAATTTTTAATAGAAGAATAATTTTGTTGTTATTTAATAAAGTGAACTTTGAATTTTGTCATTAAATTTATGTCTGAAATTAGTAGTTTTCTTATTGAAAATTGTGAGATTTGAATATTTCGAATGTTTTAAGTATTTTGTAAATTCGTAAATTATTTATTATTTTAATTTATTAATTTAAATATTGTTATTTTAAAAAAAATTAACAGTTGTTTAACCCTATCAATACGATTTTTTTAATTTTTATAATACAGTTGATTTTATTCTATCTTCATTTGTCAAGATTAGTAATTTTTTGTAATAGTTGTAATTTAATTTTCAGCGATTGTAATTGGTATTCTTCTTGTTATATTAATTCTCAATAAATGTTATCAGCAAATGAGATGCTTCTAAATGACGGTTAATAACGCTTAATAAAAATAATTTAGTCTTCGGAGGATTTCCCTAACAAAGAATGTAGTCTAGAACTCATGAATCAGCGTGAAATTGAATATTATTTCACAAGGACAGAATGGTTATTAATTGATTTGAAATAATTAAGTGATCGACTTTAATAAAAAACAATTTGTTTAAGTAATTATTAACAAAAAGAAAAATGTAAAAGGTTCATTTTAAAGTTAAAAAGTTCATAAAAATCTTGATGATATTGAAAGAATCGAATTGTTTTAACTGAATAAAGTTTTAATTGGAAGTTCAATTAATAACTTTGCTTGAACTAATATTAATAATAATTAATAATCAAACCAAATTCTCTTTCGTATAATATAAGTTGCAACTATGACAACTGAACGAATGTTATAGCAACTTAATCAAAATGTAACTTCTCTGAGTAGTTGTTAATATCATTAAATGGTTTTATGTTAAAAACAAAGTTAAAGATTATGATTACACATTAATTTAAATGTCTTGATTGCATTTTGTTATTTTTAAAAACCGACAGTTTCATCTGAAACTTTTTCATTATCTAATTTATTCAAATTTTCCATCATATAAAAACTTCTATAATAACCAACTAAATGAACAACATAGATAAAAATTAATAAAAACATTATATTTACAAAGATTTACAAATATTTAATGGCAAAGTTATTAAAACGATTGTCAATGATATCTAAAGACTTTACAAAACAATTACGACAAATTATATTATAATAACAATTAATAATTTAAATGTAAAATCAGTTGACAACAGTTTCTCTTTGAAGCAAACTTTTTTTTTATTAAGTACTTTTGAAACCTAAATACAGTAAACAATAATATTAAAACAAAAACAACATTCAAAAATAAAGTATAGATAATCATTATAACAAGCAGCGCTAGGGCTGGTTAGTACTTCTAACGTGAGCAGTGTGAATTGATTGACTTCTCACGCCCCACTTCCATCATGATTTTCAAAAATTCACACACACAAGCAGCAGATAGACAATGGCGGATTGGTACAGCACACATGCATGCCCCAAGGATTTGTGAAGTAATGAAATTAAATCCTAGTGTATTAAGTTGGGAATTTAAAAATTACATCATATTAAGTAATATTACACGAATGTGCTAGACTTTCCCTGTGTATTTAGCTGGGAAAATATTTTGCACACAAATTATGTCATTAGATTTATTTCATCGTCAAAATTTTACATAATTGAATTAAGTGATCCCGAGATTTTTAGGGTTTTTAAGCAGTATAACTTTCTACACTTTTTGGTTGGGAATTTGTTTGATGAGGTTGAATGAGGTCGATTTTTGGTTTGTTTAGGTGAATTTGGTGAGATCGATTCTGGAAACCTTGAATTGATATCCTTGAAGGATTCGGTTAACCTTTACCTCGGGAATAGAAAATTCGGGTAATTGTTGTGATTCAGTAAGTTATTTCTTCGGGTTTGGTCAGTTTGGTTAATTTCTAGTTGAATTTGGTCAAATGTTTTCCTTAGTGAGGTCGAATCAAGTCTATTATGGGCAGTTTGAGTTCATTTTGAAAGATTTGGTCAAATATGTTTTCGGACTAGTCAGTTTTGGGTTGAATATTTACGGACATTCTTGATAAAAGTCATATCTGTTTAAATTTTCAGATTTTGAAAATTTGAGATCAATTTTTTATGGAATTCAGATGAACCTCCCAAATTTCAAAACTTTTGGAAATCATTTTTGTGGAGATCTCTACATCAAGCGATGCAAAATTTGATGGAGATTATTTTTCATAAATAAAATTTTCGTAAAATTTCTTTCTCATCTTTTCATGAAATAACCTTGTCTATTAGATATAGAATTTTTCGCTATTTCAGATATATAAACCTAAAATTGCCAAAGTTTATTAGATAGGAAATGAATGCGGTTTTGTCACGAAAAATAGCAAATTTTGAATTTTAATGCTTCATTTTTTCTACTTACTTTGTACGATATACAGACTTCCCACCATCTAAGTAAACAATGAATGCAAAAATAAGTAAAGATGAAATTCACTCTGAGAGATTTTTGTTGAAAACTCCGAGAATAATGATATTTAAAATAAATTACATTTCATGAATGCAATATTGGCCATTTTGTTGGATGACCTTTCTCTGTCCTCTGGTAGATACATAATATACTGACGAATATGGTCAAAGTACTGATTCAAGTGACTTTTCAACTCTTCCAAGTAATAAAAGCTTTTATCACGTAAACTGCTGTAAGGCGATCTAAATAAATGATACTCGGATGGCAATTAGTTTGATGAGTACGGTAAATAAACTAAAACCTTCTAGTTTAGTTGTAGAAGATTCTGTCGAGTGGTCAAAGACACGTGGGGTCTAGCATTATCTTAATAAACCACAATATCATTTTTGTTTATTAGTTCACTACGCTTTTTGTTGATTGCATTTAAATGTCTTTCTCCAAATTAATAGTTCAATTTTGATGCAAAAGCTCAAAGTATATTGCCTTAAAATCTTACTAAATTAATAGCATTGCCATCCTTGAATGTAGCTTTAGATATAGTTAATATTAAATTTCCTGGCTTACACCATGATCTCTCAATTTTAACATTATTATTTGCTATCCATTTTTTATTGCGGTTACCATTTGCTTTATAAATGGATTGATTCTGTTATGTTTTGATAGAAAATTCCAAAAAAATATTCTGTTTTGTAAATTTTTCTCCGTTTATTAATGCGGCACAAATGCATCGACTTTTTTAGTCATTTCGAGTTGATTTATTTGTTTGGATACTTTTAAATTTATTTCTACAATTATTTTTTCAATCTCTTCAGTAGTTCAATGGTGATCATCTTCAATAAACGCCAATATTCCGTAGTTATCGGTCTTAATAAGTTGTCCGAAACGTGATGCGTGAGTAGGATTAAACTCTTTCTAGCGAAAATTTCGGAACCACTTACAACACGTGGAATCATTAACAACACTTTAACCGTACACAGAGCATATCTTTTTCTGAATCTGAGAGCCAATTTTGTCCTTCTGGAAATAATAAAGCATGGTGTGATTTAAATTTTCTTTTCTATCTTACATTTTAAATGTTACGTAATTTGAAAAATGTATTTCTTTTAAAATATTTCTGTTAAAATTTATTCATTTAAACAACATTTAAACTTTGAATGTCCTAACGTTTAATATTCTGATAAATATTTTAATAATTTCAATTAAATAAAATAATTATTGGGTACTCGATGAACAAGCGTATTTCTTTTTGAAAACGTAGCTAATAAAATCGGAAATTGAATAAAAGTTAAATTGAAATTTGTTATTTTTAAACCGATGATTAATAATAATAATAATTTTAAAAATAAATAAACTTTGTTTATAGTATATAATAAATAGTAAATTAGAAATAAAGAAAAAATAATGCATTATAAAAGTACAAATTCATAAAAAATAAATAAACGAAAAAATAAGAAAAACAAATTTAAATCAGCATGAAAAATTAATTTATTATAGCTAGTGGATACGAAATTGAAAAAAAACGGATAAACAACGTATTGAGAATTAATGTAAATATTGTAAATTACATAAATCAAGAATAATATTTCAACTACAAATAAACAACTGAAGTATTGAGATTCCTAATTATTTTTTGCATTGACAGAAAATATAAATTATAAATAATTAAAGGTTAAGTAAACATAAAAAATATTTGTAGCAAAAATTATATTTTCTTTTAAAAAATAAAGGAAAAGAAAACAGATAGAAATATCTCTTACTTTTCAATCTTAATTTTATTAATTTTATTTGTGAATTATTATTCGAAAATTAATTAAAATTAAAAAAATATTAAAATTACAATTTTTTATTAAAACACAAAAAATTTATACAAAGATTTATTTAAATCAAGGACAAATATATGTATTACTACTCATATTCTGTCTTCGTTTATCGCATTTCAGATTCTACAGTGTTGTCTATTGTTCGTCTTAAGTAGGTAGATAGGAGCGCACTGCCTCAATAACCCCCTGTGCGCGGATTATATGTGTGCATGTGATTATGTAATAGTTTTGTATAGATTTTACGTGTATTTAGCGGTACGATTAAAATAGATAAGATGTGTGCACGTGATTACGCAATTGCGGTTTAAGATTTTTACATGGTTTTAGCGGGAAAGATTTGATTACGTAACTTTTGCTCGTATTTTTAGTGTGAACCTAGTTCAATCTTTTTTAAATGATTTTATTTTATTTATTTGCATTTAATTTTTGCAGGGAATAATAATAATAATAATTGTGGAATTGATGATGGAAAGGTAAAGCACTTGCTCAATAAAGCAAATAATGACGGACAGGCATCATATTGATGTGTCAAAGAGTGACATTGAAAAAAGTTTCTATAAATATAATACCAAAGTAATGTATGTGGATCGGAAACGCAGTGGAAGACCACCGAATTTATCAATACGGTCACATAGATTTATTTGACGTGAATGCCTGAAAAATAGAAGCATGTCGTTAACGGAAATAGCACTTACTTCTGACATGGGTAGCATTTAACATGTGTCTAGATGCACAGTTTACNGTATTCTTAATAAGTACGTATTAAGAAGTTATCCGGCTGTTAGCAAGCCGTTAGTCAATGATAACCAAAGGAAAAGAAGATTGCAATGAGTGATATCTAAACAGCAATTTGATGTTGATAAATGGGCACTTGTTGTCTTCAGAGATGAATCAATGTTTCGCACATATAATCATGGTCGCTCCCAAAGAATTAGACGATTTAAATATGAAAGATTAAGTCCTATTTGTACTAAGAAGGTTATTCAATATGGTGCGCACATCCATGTTTTGGGATGTTTTTCACGATTTGGTGTAGGAATTTTGAAACGAATACAGGGTACGTTGAATTTTGCAAGCTGTCAAAACAAGATTGTCAATGACATTTACCTAGTTGGCAAGTGCTTGGTCTTCCCTCTGCGTAGGTTCATATTGCAGCATTACAATGCTCCTTGCATCAACATTATCTTTTCTCAGTGAACGTCAAATCGATATATTAAATTGGCTGGCAAATTCTTCTGATGCGAATCTAATCGAACATTTGTGGCTTTTCATAAAGATCAAAATAAATGCTTTTGGAACTCTGAATGCTGATGAAATGTGGGCGGAGTTACAAAAGATATGGTATAATATACCCACTTCCTTATGTCGCCAACTCGTTGATTCCATGCCACGAAGAGTGTCCACTATTATCCAGTCGAAAAGATACCCAACAAAATAAATATAAACTTATTATCGTTTGTAAATATAATGTTTCTTTCTTTTCCATTGGCTTTTCAAACGAATTTTCTGTAATTTTTGTGATTTACATGAGTGCAAACAGACTTTTGAAATTGACTGTATA
>MQRL01552819.1:956-11708 GCA_001938525.1 Dugesia japonica
AAATTTGAAATGAGCCAACGCAAAATAAGTTTTACCAATATTACTGGGTCCAATAAAAATATGACTTTTTTGATCCCAGACATTGAAATAATTCATGTTAAAGTTTTGAAAATAACTAGAAGTTGTAACACCGAATTCATTTTCTAAATTTTCATTAATAACTTTTCTTTTGCATAAGTAAACTTCTGGAAAATTTGATTTTATAATATTTATTGCTTTATTATTATTATTGGCATTTAATGCGTTAAACCAGGCATTTTTTTTTCGGTTTAATTTTAGGATCTTCATCAAAGCAATTAATACTTGGAATGCCATAAGAAATTGGTAATTTTCCTGTCATTCTTGTTTGTATTTTGGAGCAATACAGCATAACAAATTTTTTATCTTCTTTTGGTACTGGTTTGACAAATGGTACTCTTAGTAAATCTTTTGCTCTATTAAATTCGCAATATGCTTGAATGTGTTTATATCCAACATAGAAAACTGAAAATATATTTCATATGTAATATACCAAAATACATGTAAAATATATTTACCTTCTTTTTGAAAAAGTATATATTTGCAATTACTTTTCCATAAATTAATGTAATATTCTTCCATCGTAGTAAATTAGCCTAATGGAAAATTAAAAGTATAGTTATGATGACGTTTCGTTTCTATGTCACACACATTTGTGGTAGATTCAGGCGTCGTTTCATTTTTACGTATTCGTTTGGGTAATGGAGAGCTGCATTCATCAATATCCACATTGCTTCTCTTTGTAGCTCGAGTATTACTTTTAACAGACCCATTAGATGATTTACTTGATTCTTCATCGGATTGCTTGTCAATGTTAGCCAAATATTGTAATGTTGATTGAGAATGTCCCTATACATATTAATTACAATTTAAAATAAAAAAAATTTACGATAATCAATTCGGATGATGATTTATCATCAACATCATTAACGCTTGTGGATCGTGCATCAGAGCCAGATATGTCTGAATATTCATTTAAACTATTTGTTTTAGTACACTTATGCATAAATAAAAATAATTTGAAATGAGAAAATTTTCGAGGCATAGCGAATATAAACTATTAAGAACCAATAATATAATGTGTTGGGATCCCACCTGAGTTTGTGATAGAAAAAACACGGCTGGGGAAAAACAGTTCTCAGGAGACCCTTTCAAGAATTTACCTAATGCCCCTTATTAGGTTTTCGGTATAGATCGGTTGACCTTCAATATTTATTTGAAGTGCACACTCGAATACCTTTAGTTTCGGTTCATAACACTCCCTAGTTTTTTCCGATTATTGAATAAACAAACAAAACGTTATTAGGAATGTATTTTATTCTACACTTCAATTCCTCTAGAGCCCCCGGATTTAACCACTCGACGGACTCCTCGGGTATAAAATTAAATGCCGCATCGTCGTCGTTATCGTCCTAGTCAAGCCATGCTGCATTGCTAAGTTGACGGGACAGATCTAATATGTACCGCTTTAGAAAGTCAATTTTGTTTTAGAAGAGCTGTTTGGTTTTAACTCCTGAATTGCTTTATTTCTGCATAATCAAATCCAACCTATTACGCTGCGAAAGATGTTTTAACAATGCACGCACCGTTTGCTGTTTAATGTGTCTTTCTAATAGTAGCTTTGTAATTAAGCGTTGACAGCGGGGCCAAACTATTTGGAAGTTGAATTTGTTGCACTGAAATAAATTACAATTAAAACATATCTGACTATTTTGAATCGTAAACTTTAACGATAATTCTTAAAATAAGCATAAATGTTTGGAAAAATAATTTCAAATAACTTCAACAAAGATTTTTATTTTCAGCTCAAAGGATTATCAGAATTCAGGGTCGCGATATTTGAATGCCTATATCGACCATCAAAGGTTCGAGCGGCATCGCCTTTCGCAGTCAAAATGTCAGACACCAGTTTATTTTCACGGTCATGGAGGGACCGGAAAACTTCAACGAAGGACTCTATCTTTGCTTCCCAGAGCCTTTCCTGAATGTGCGACGCTTCTGTCTCCTTACGAAAGGCTATACACTTTGTTTCGTAGTGTTTCACTTTATTTTCCGCATTCGTAGTGTCAGCCGCCCATCGCTGTTTTGCGAGACCATAAAGTTCCCAAGTCTTTTCGGTATCGTCGCTTGATTCCCTTAATTTCTTGGTCGCGGCTCATGGTTGGTTTAAAGATGAGTGCACTAAAATAAGAAATTGGTACCATATTATTTAATCATCAAAACATGATAGGATTTTATGATGAATGAAGATTTTTCTAACAACAAGAAATGAACTATAGAATTATTACAAACAAATTTTGAAGCCTAGAATTTATTAATACCACGCAAAAGCCCGTAAGATAACGCATTTAGTCATGTATTATTATTAATGACAGTGTCTGCATTTTCAAAATACCCCCATTCTCCCCATTTCTTAGGTCCAAAAGTGTGTCACTAATAGATGTTCTTAACCTGGAAATAGGTGGTAGATGGGTCGCGGAAACTGGTACTAATGAAGGGCCCTCTCGCCATTCTCTAATAGTTCGGATTTCTTCGTTATGAATTGGGGGAAATTTGAAGCAGTGTGTAACACCTCTCGTGACCGGTCGGGACCGTTCCATTCGTAAAACGTCTGACGTTCGGCGGCGTCCCATTGACACTCATTAGCAGCATCTTCCTTGGATAGATTGGAGTAATCGGCAAGCACACCCGTATTTCGGTCATGTATTCCCGTATTCCTGTATCTCTTAAAAATCAACCGGCTTGTACGTCGGTCGAAAAGTGTTTCCCACTTATTTTTAAATGCTGAAATAAACTAAAACAGATAAACAGTTAATAGACAAAATTTTCATCATAGGTTTATTTGTTTAATTTATAACTAATAATCATTACCAGAAATTATTCCTCGTCAACTTGGTAATTCAAGGGAAAAAAATTGGCAAAACACTGTAAATCTGTTTCGTCCGGATGTTCAACCTTACCACGGGATAGCACGTGAGCTAATAAGACAGGGATTAGGTGGACCGCATCCTAAGAATACTCAAAACACACATACAATACCAGTAAAAAAGCATTATATGATAACAGCCAGTGTTTGCGATGAAAACCATGTTAGTGAGGCTGGAAACTTAAATCAATTAAGGTTACTAGTAAAATTGATAATAACGCTAAAGTAAGAACAAATAAAGTAAGAACTGATGTTTTTAACGAGGATAATCTAATACTAGAATTACGAATAGTAATAACAGAATTATTGAGCACCAATAATAATGGTGAAGTCTATTTTTATACTTAGAGCGTTAATGATGATAACAGATGTAACAATGTCAATACTAATTAGTAAAGTTATTTTTGATAAAAATTACAAATGGACAACGTCAATAAGCATAGTAATGGTACCCATAAAAGTAATAGTATTGGAGATAAAATAATGAAAACCGCAATGATAATAGAACTAATAATATTAGTAATGATGATAATAAAAAGAACCTGGATAATGGAGCAACCGTAATATTAATAATAATATAGATGACATTAATGATAATATTAGTAATAATAAGGAAAATAAATTCCATGCTTCTAATTGGTGATCGTGCTAATGTTCATATTTTTTTTAAGTTTTTAGAACTATCATTGGTGCCTATTTTTTAGGGCACCATGTGGTTTTCTGTTCTTTGTCTTAGTTTTATTTGTTGGCTCCTTATTGGCTCATTCTTTAAATCCTTGTAGGGGTTCTTCTGATAATGACAGGGTTTTCTTATTGAAAAATCCTGTTGCCCCTTATCATTTTCTTTTCAGATATTCTTACGAAAACTCTGATTTTCTGGAGCAGGGATATCCTCAAAAAACAGATTTTTCCTTAATTTATTTTCTTTTTTCACTAAAATTAATAAATTTTTTTTCGTTAATTAGCTATTATTTTCTTAATCATTTTCGTATTTTTTATTAATAATTATAATTTTCTTTAATTAATTGTTTGCTTTTGATCAATATTTAGCCATCTGATGAGTCCATTCTGCATTTTATCTTTTCTACTCGTCTTCGGTATTGATGTAGTTATTGTAATTTTCCTCCAATTTTAGTTAATCTTGATCGATTTCCTTTTTCACCCCTTCCTTTATTATTTTATGATTTAGGCCCCTGGCCTCGATTTTCTTTTCAACTGGGTATTTCACCCCAACATATATAAAGTAATAATCTATAATTGATTTTAATAAGTCCCATTAATTAATATAAGAAGAAATAATTGTATTATATTAAAAGTCATCATAAATTTAAGTAAAATTATTCTTATTATTATCTAAAGTAGTATGATTTTATCAGAGTACTAGTATTATTTTTATTAGTAGCCTTATTATCATATGCAACAGTGTTAACTATATAATTTTTATTATTTATAGGTATAATTGATGTAATAAATATTTATAATTAATGCCACATCTACGTGACTTTTAAAATAAAAAATTATGAGAGAAGTGCATATGTAGACTTCAAAAATATGCAAGTAAAAACATGCAAGATTTCTCAATCCCTACTAAAATAAATTATTATTATTGACAATAGAAGGAGTTTTGTATTAATTTTAAACTGTTACAATTTATTATCATTTGCAATCATGTTGGATTTTCTTTGTTGATTTGCATACATATTGCATATTAAAACATCTGTTATTTATATGAGATTTCTATAATGTTTAATTGATCTTTAAAATAAATAATCTAAATATATCAATTCAAATACTATGAATCTCTTAAAATTAACATACAAGTTTTAAAATACAGCAAATCAACATAATTTACATTAACATTATTTAAAAATTATTGATATCAACATTCTATAATGTATTATTATTGAGAATATTTAACTTTAAGAAAAGTAAATGAACATAAATTATTATCATTTTTTAAAAATCATATAAAAACAAAGTTAATGTATTATCTTTGTTCAGATAAATAAAACTTAAATTTAACTTCATAAAAGAAAAGTAATTGCAATATATATTCTTACGTTTATTAATCATGTCATAAATTCGGTCCGATTCATTAGGAACTAGGCTCGGATCCACCGAATTTTCTCTCCTTTTCTCGTCATTCAACATTTCTAATAACTAAGGAAGAAATAATAATAATGAATTTACTTTTTTCTTCATATTTTCAGAAATCGGAGCTCCATTGGAATATTGGTTTTCGTTTATAATCTGAAAATAAATATTTGGTTTACAATCTTAATATAATAATAAATTTACTTTCTCAATTTATCTTTTTCTCGAATATCCTTTGTTAGCATTATTTGAATTCATTGTAACTAAAATAAGAATGCAAGAAAAATTTAACAAATTATTAGTCATGAAATTAACAACGTTTATTCATGAATTAAACAAAGACCAATTTATTAAAAATAAATAAAAAACAAAGACATTTTAATTTTATACATGTATTACATATAACTATAATGTTGACATTTATTTACATAGAATGATTTTCACTTAACCATATTAAACAATGTTGTCCGCAAGTCTTTGTGAAAGGGTTTTGAAATCTTATTTTGCTTAGATATTTTTGAGAGATGAGACCAATATTTCTGGATAATAATATCCAAGCGGATCAAATACTAATATTTTAAACGGTTTATGGTAAATTGCAATCCGATGTTCTCCATCCGAGATATAAGATGTTTGAGTATTGACTATTATGGCTTTATTTACTGGAAAGTATGAAAGCTTGTCCAATGAATATACTCCTTATCACGTTGATCCCAACAATTTTGAACCGACTTGATTAATCTGAATAGAACTAATAAAATAAAATATAAATTAAAATTACTTCATATTTCACAATTTGATTGCACTGGATTTTGTTTACACTAATAGTGTTCTGTTTGCTTTAATTTGGATTTCAGTTTCAAATACTCCATAAATAATTACATATGTCGCTGCACTCAAAGCTTTTGCAAACCTAATATCCAATCGTAAATTTCCCTGTTAAGGTTATTGACTCTGATTTTTCGAAATCCGGAGCCAATACAAATGTAAAGAATGGATACTTGCTTTTGAATTCTTCAAGTGTTATTCCGCAATTCATATTCTTATCCAAATATACCATATTTTTTTACTATGGAATGCTTATATGTTGTACTATAACTATCTTTTTCGAGATCCTGAATATTATTTTCTCGATAATCAATGATTTTCGATAAATGTATTGAATTAACACCCAAATGATGAAATATCGAACTAGATCTTTTTAACTACCATTATATTTTTCTCCAGTTTGAAATTTTACCAATATAAATTTGGGTAATGACGATCACCAAATATTTGTTCTTTTTAAAATGATGTACTATCTTTACATATTGCATATGCAACAATTTCCTTTGTTTTTAGGGGATAAACTGCATTTTGTTTGTTTAATCCAACTTGATGTCCGACCAATACAGAATGATGTCCGACACGTACTCGCCTGACCATCAATTTAGCATCCAACAATTGATATTTCGGTTCATCATTTGCTGATTCTAAAAACATTCTAGGATTGTCTCTTTTCATTCGAATAGGAACATTGAAATTTCGATTGATCTATATAATCTAATTGCAATTAAACATAGAGACACTGATTAGGATTTTTTAATAGAAATATTTCAAATTTAATCTGATCCATACCCCATTGCTGCAAGATATATTTTTACTATCTCAATGTAATTTAAAATTGTTTCAATCAATACTTTTTGAATATGAATGCCATTCTAACCATCAATTTTAATAGTATTAAATGACATAATTACATCTTTAAATTTACATTTACATATCCTTCATCATATGTGTTTTCCAATAAACTGTAGAATTATTATAAGCATATGCCTTTAGTGACATTGATTTACTCAATCTCGAGAGTAATGAATTTATTAGCCATTTATCCCACGAACTAATCTCCTGTATAACCATACCAAATGGACTTCTTTTCAAATAAAAAAGCTACTAAATAAAAAATTATTAATAGTGTTGGGATGAAACACCCAGCGGAATCAATTCTAAGTAAAAAGGGGTCATGAATGACCAAGTATCAAATAGAAAATTACCAGAGTAAACATGGTAAGAAAAACCAGAATGAAAAATCCAGACAATCACAAGAAGCGAGACTGGAAAATTCGAAAGATCAAATTAAAAGTGATTAATTGTAAGAATAGCAAAATTAATAAAATTATTGAAGAAAAAAAAGAACAACAAAAAAAAAGTAAAAGAAAGAAATACAAAAAAATAAAATGTAATTTAAACGAGAAAATTAATTAAAATTGAACCTAAAAATTGTTATGTGCGAATAACTCCGAGCAGGAAAGTCGGAGAGGATCCGATTAAGAAAATATGGAAAGAGAACTATAAGAAGCATCGAACCTGCTAGAAATGAAAAACTTAACATCCTTCCGATGGTTGCTGCAGGGCTTCCAAGATCAGGCCAATAATAACTCTAAAAATAAAACAAAGACACAATGGTCAGGTGTCATGATAAAAATAACTACCAATGGCAGCACCAAAATTTGTAGAAAATTTTTGAAAATGGGCTATGGAACCAATAAAAGCCGAAAACGTTGATCTAAAAATAATCAACAAATCCGGAAAAAGTTGGGGTGTTAAGAAAATCCTATTAAAAGAACCCTGAATTTAGAAGAAATAATCACAAAAAAATCACTTTAACTACAAAATTTTAATTATGCTTGTGACAAGGGTAATTGTATCAGAATAGTTATCGGGAAAAGAGAGAACTCACTAATCGACTCACGAATAATCGTCAACTATCCAAAAGGAAATCGAGTTTACCGGAATACCATTGAGTAAAATTCTAATTATTTTGGTCTTGATTAATCTTGTTCCAAAGAAAGTTTATTAGTCCTTGCAGAAATTCATTCGCGAACCAAGTGTTCAGTTGATCAACAATCGAATCCTTTGCAAAACCTGTTGCAGAAATTTTACAGAAATATTACAAAGTAAATTATTATTTTTAATTGTGTGAAAGTGGTATAATTGTTAACGATGAATATCATTTATCTTAATAAAATTTGTTCATGTTAAAAAAACGTACCTTATTATTTTTTTTAATAAATCATGAATCATTGTGAGATAAATCCCGTTCAAACTAAGAATCTCTTGAAATTATCGATTACTAAAACAGTAACCGTTTTTCTTTTATATGCACCAATAATATGATGTACGTAAATATGGTAATTCTAACATATATGTCGCTGGATTAATATTACAGCTGGATTCCAGAATTTAAACGGGGCTTAATCTCCTTTTGATAATTTTACCATCAACGCCTTGACCAAAGCATAATAATAAAATAATCAATTAAGAAAACCATTTCCAATTATTTATTTAAGAAAATTAATAAAATTACAACTTACTGCAGTTGATTCCAATGAAATCATGGAGAGATGGCAATCAAATAATTTCCAATAATAACCGTAATACACTCTGATCTATTAAAATCTCATTGATTAGAGTGGCAGCCAAATTTTTGTGGCTAGACTGTATAAGAGTGAAAAACTTTTTCTCGTTTAGTATGTACGTTATAAAGAAAATTTTTCTTTTAACATGTGAAAATCCCCAAACATTACTAAGCTTGATCAGTCGAGATTCCTATCATTATTAGTGGTGTGACTAGTTGATATTATCTACTTTAGTTAGATTACCTGTCTATACACACACGAGATTAAATTGGCAAGCACACACTCCAAAAAGTAAGATCTATATACTCCGTTAAAACAATATCACTAAGCAACTATAACAGGCAGAAATTCAAAATTAGAAAAACTAGAAATAATCTTAATTTTCCCTTTTGTGCTTTTATTATTATTATAATTATTGTTGCTTTTATTGATGAAAATTAATGTTATAACAGCTATAATAACCAGTGTTACAGGAATTTGGCCATTAATAGTAATAACGTTTTTGCAGGAATAGGCGTCAACTTGTTAGAGTAATCGGTAAGTTAAATTAAATATTAGGCTGGTTACCATTCCGAATTAGAATTGGTGACATCAGATGCGTCACCCACGTTATGGTCATACTTCCATGGGCCATCACGGTATCTTTATCCCGAATATTATGAATAGAAAATTATTTTGATACACACTTTTGCGGTGATAGTAACTATCATTTTATACTAGAATTAACATAACCCTCACCACCAGGTTGCGATAATCTTGGGTAACGATCCCCCCTTTGATGACTACCTTTCTATGATATGACACCTATCAAATAACAAGCTGTTACAATAAATTTGATCCGGGGAATTAAGTCAGGAGGAAGACACCGCAATTAACAATTTTCTCCTTTAGCTCATCCCGACAGAATTAGATCATGCATTGCGTTGGATAAAAAAGCACCGCCAGACTAGCCGGTTCAAACAGTGGTTAGCCCACTTTCTCACCAAGGGAAAAATTGAACACCCGGACGAGACAGACCTGTGCTGTCTCGCCGAGATGTTCCCCTTGGAACGGAAAGTAGATCAGGATGAGTGATGACAATTATTTCGTGGATAGTTATCTGGTAAAATGATTTTTTGAATAAAATTCCGAATAGTGTGTTAGTCATGCATTGAAGTGTTTCTTGTATTTGTATAATGTGTTAATTGAGTTTACTATTATTTCGTCATTCTTAGAAATGGAATGGGGGCGAGTCGTGGATAGGTGAACCCGTCGAATAAATTTCCGACGGCACCACAATCCCTACAATCAAGATGCCGGAATCCTGGTAGACCGGTCGAATCTACCTCCAGTCGAAGCAGCTGTTGCTCGTATTCAGTGCTTTTGAGAGCGACTAAATTATCACCAGTGGAATGGTCCGGAGCGTAGCATCGCCACTCCATTTCGGTACCAACCTCCAGCTCCTCCACCAGTAGTTCAAGCCTTTAGCTAATATGCTCTGGGGCGTTAGGGAACCTTCCGGGGTGGCGGATGTGGAAAATACAGTTCCCCTGATACTACCACTCCTGACTCTTAAAGTTATTCATAATCATTAAATTTGTGTTTCTTTGAATAAATAAGTGTCTTATCAGTGTTAATATGCTTTTTGGTCCCTTGCGAGGATTACCTCTAATATTGTTTTTCAGTGCTTTTATGCTTTTAGTAGAGTTGAACAGATATTAGAGGATTAATCAGCAAGTCGATGAAGAGAAATAATTCTTATGATATTTTCTTTTAGTGCATTCATCGTTAAATCGACCCCCAGCTCCAACCAAGAAAATCCGAGACACTAGCNAGGACCGCAAAATGACGTGGGACCTCTACCGACTCGCCAAACGACGTTGGGAGGCAGAAGTGGCCACTGCGGTTATAAGAAAAAATGTGTTCTTTTTAGGAAGGAAGCGCAGGCCTCTCATTTATAGGAGCGCACTTGGAAAAAACAAGTGGAATCTTTTTCAGAGATCATCCGGTCCAATAATGACCGAGAAAGTAACGACATTTTTATTCTCCGGGAGAAAATCCCACTCGATTCGCTAATGATCGACAAAGGTACTCAGACTAGCCGCTCATAGCTTGATGGTGCATTATTGATTGAATTAATAAATTATCTAACTGTCACTCGTTATTCCCGCTTCGTAGCTTAAGTATTCATTAATTTAATTATAATTTTTCTTTAGTGCTTCAAATTGCGTTTCCTACCAGTTTGAGGAGGTGCCACTGCATGTTACGCCGCCTGTTATTAGAGCGACACTTAAAACGCAAAGCAGACCAAGCTCTCCTTAAGCACCTTGACCAAAG
>MQRL01554023.1:411-11379 GCA_001938525.1 Dugesia japonica
TAACTCCTTTATGTGATAATTTATTCACAAATATTGGTTTTCTCACTGTTCACAGGTCTTCAATGATCAGTGCTCTGATCACTAGTCCTCAGACATCAAAACTCTGCAAGCTGTGCACTGGTCATAAGAGATCTGACCACTGTACACTAGTTTTCAGTAATCAATACTCTGCTCAATGGGCACTGATCTTGAGTTGTCGGTGGTTTTCTCGTTCTTCACAGGTCTTTACTCTTTACTAATTTTCTCACTCTTTGCTAGTCTCGNTTTTTATTGATCTTAAATGTACTGTTTGGTTAATTTTAAAACTTCATAAATGTTAGATTAATTATTTTACTTTGATTGAATAAAATTTCTATTTCAGGATTTAATTAATTAATTTGAAATGTTAATAATAGGTTTGTGAATAATTGGTTAGAATTTTAATGATTGAATAAATTTAAATGTTACAAGCAGATATTCAATTGGTAAGTTAATTAATAAGAAGAAGTTATATATATTAAGTTGAAAATATGTGAACAATTAACCAGTTATTGGTTGTAAGGTGTATATTCAGTGTGAATTATAGGCATAACTATAAGAATAAGCGATGAATAGATTAAGCCATTAACTGAATAATCAATAGTTTAATGATTACAACGAGTATTGTGTATGGTAACATTTAATTATAGCGAGTTTTATGTATTAAGACTTGATAAAAGCGAATATTGTGTATGTTAATACTTACTGATAGTGAGTATTGCGTATGTTAATAAAATATAAAATAGAATATCCTCACCAAAAGGATATCAGAAACCCAAAATGAAAATGGAACGGAAACGACCACCAAAGTGGAATCAGCCACCCACCAACCAACAGACTCAACTACCGTCGCACAGAGGTAAGCAATATAACTCAAACCAAGGTCGTCGAAAAACCACCAGTACACCCATCATGGTAAGAGCCTATTGAATAAGGTTTTAGGAGAGGGAATCAAGATGGAAGAAGAAAAAAACAACATAATACAAGTCAAATCCCTTCAGATGTAGTATGCGCAAGTCTTGGTGGCGGACCATTATTAACGATTATGGTTAAAATCAACGGTAGACCTACAACGGCCTTGTTAAATACAGGAGCAAGAATTTCGTTATTATCAATAGAGAAAATCGCTATAACGGAATATAAAAACATACTGCCCACCAACACTACGGCAGATGTGGCGAACTGTAGTAGTCTTAAAATTTCTGGGGAGCTACCTTGCAAAGTAGAATATTTGGACAATAAAATTAAACAAAATATGATAGTAGTCGAGATAGCAGGACAGTGTATTTTGGGCACAGACATTCTTCCAACTCTGATGAAAAATACAAAATATATTGTTGAAAAAATAAAATATTAAACTTCTCAAAATTATGGTTGCAATCACTGGAGGGATATACTCATGTTAAAGATCACGAGGTATTCACAACAGAAGAAATATTGGTGCCAAGCCGATGCCACGTATATTGTGTAGTAAGCACCAAAAGTGCATACGAAGGAGATGGCTATTTTGAACCTTATGATGGATTGGCACAACAATATGAGTTGCTCACAGCAGGGGGAATAACCACGGTCAACAAAAGTGGAGAGGTACCTGTTAGTTTAATCAACTTCACCGAAAAGAATATCATAATCAAACCGAATTCCAAAATGGGTACGCTAACCCTCATCAAACAAGAAACCGACGAGATAGAAGAAATAATCGTCGAACTAGTAATAGATAGGACATTTTAAGTGGAAACCGAAACACTATCGGATGACCAAAACCAAGCAATTCTACAGTTGTTAGAAGAATTTCGGGATATTTTCCATGGACTGATGAGGAACTAGGTATGTTTACTGCTACAATGCACACAACTCCGTTAACAGACGAAAACCAAAGTAAACAGAAACCATATGCAATGACTGTGAAAAAAAAGGAATTTGCAAACAAGAAAAAAGCTAAGCTGGTGAAAATTGGGTTGATAGAAGCTAGCTGCTCACCATGGCAGTCACCAGTAGTATTAGTTGATAAGAAAGACGGGACACAACGATTTTGCATTTATTATAGAAGGCTGAAGGCACAAACTAAACAGGACACGTATCCGTTGCCAGACATCAATGAACTACTACAATTATTGTGTGATACCAAAATATTCACTACACTGGACATACGAAGCGGTTATTGGCAAATCCAGATTAAACCAGCAGATAAAGAGAAAACAGCTTTTTCCACAGGCAAGGATTTATACCAATTCATACGCATACCGTTCAGACTCACTGATGCACCTGCCTCATAACAACGAATGATGAATTATGTAACCTATGGCATATCTCAATGTATGACATATATTGAAGATTTACTGATATACTCGCCAACGTTTGAAGGACATCTCAATGATTTGCATAGTGTGTTTATTCGATTACGTAAATGGAATTTGAAAGTGAAACCCACTAAATGTGAATGAGCCAAGAATAAAGTAAAGTATTTTTGTCACTTAATCTCCGACAAAGGGAAGGAACCGGATCCAAGAAATACCGAGAAAATCAGGAATCTCGCACCTCCAAACTGTGTGCTCAAAATACAAGAGTTTTTAGGCCTCGCAAATTATTATCGGAAATTTATCAAAGATTTCGCTAAAATTGCTAAACCAATTCAGGAACTGGTCAAACAGGATACCGCATTCATATAGGGGCCGGAGCAGCAACAATCATTTGAGACAGTGAGGAACAAATTATTAACTCCACCAATTCTGGTGCATTCGGATATAAAAAAACCATTAGCCACTGACACTAGTGGTTACGCGATGGGTGCTGTGTTAAACCAATTGGATCAACAAGGTAGAGAAAGAGTGATAGCATATTTTAGTCAGAAATTTCAAGGGTCAGAGTTAAATTACAGCACTACAGAACGAGAAATAATGGCTATTGTTAAGGTCACTAAGCATTTCCGATCACTCATACATGATCACGAGGTGTTAATCTATACGGATCATCTGCCAATCACATTTATGGATCAAAAACCGTTACGATGGAATAGAATGGCGAAATGGCAACTGGCAATGCAAGATTATTGCCCATTGTTAAAATTTAAAACCGGTAAAGCAAACGCGAATGCAGATTGCATTTCAAGAATAGGCGGACCGGAAAATGCGGAAACTACATCGGACGACACGGAAACTTTCACATTACGCGATTTACTAGAGAAAAAAGTGGGAATGGTATATTTTATATTAGCCGAAGATCAAAATTTCAAGGGATTGAAACAAGCACAGTCAGAGGAGGAGGAAATACAGATCATTGCGAAATATATGGAAAATTACAACCTAAAGAAACAGGAATGCGAACCTAAAATGAAGGAGCATTTACAGAAGAATGGTGGGCGTTATGCTTTCACTAAAGGCTGGTTAACAGCTCAGAATTGGGAAAATACCGTGTTAGTTATTCCAAAATCCAGGCGACATAAATTGCTGGAACAATATCATAATGGAGTATTGGAGAGACACATGTTACATAAAAAGACTGAGTCAAAATTACTGCAGAAATACTACTGGCCACACATGACAGAATCAGTAAAAAAATGGATCACCAAATGTCAAATATGTGCTGCCAGGAGAGGAACGGGCAAGCGAGTAAAGGCATTACTAAAACCCATTGCAGTACCAGCAACACCTATGTAAATAATAGCCATGGATGTAGTTGGACCATTGCCACCGACACTATGCAGAAATATTTACATACTTACTATCATCCATAAACATACGGACGATTTAATGAAACATTGATCAATATGCTGTCTAGTTATGCACAAAAGGAACAGAATAATTGTGATAAACATATTCAACTATGTCTTTTTGCATATCGAATGAGTGGGCATCCAGCTACTAAATACACCCTATTTGAACTTATGTATGGCAGAGAATGCAACATGTCAATCGATTTGGAATTCAAACTTCTTATAACTCAATACAAAGATGAAACGGATTTCGCAGCAAATTTCAAAGAAACTATGCAGAAAATCTTGAAACAAGCCAAAGAAAATGTAGGCTTCTACCAAGAAAGTTGCAAAGATTTGCATGATAAAACCGCAGTTCAACATGCATATAAGAAGGGCGACATGGTATTAATCAATTTACGGTATATTTACGTCAGTACTACGTCAAAATTAAAGAAGCCTTGGCAAGGGTCATATGAAGTAATCGAGGTAACTAAAATTAACCTCAAAGTTCGGAAAAAAGGAAATCTCTTAGAGAAACCTAAAATCTACAACGTCAACTTATGTAAAAAGGTCGCAACAACGGATGAAATTACTCCAGCCACAACTGCTGCACCAACTACGTCAGAACATAGAAGACCAGATAGACCACGTAAGTCAAAAGATAAGGAAGTAAACACCTCGCACAGTTACCCATTACGATCACAACAAGCTATGATGATACTCGGAAAATTATCAACACCAGTATTCGTACTAGGTCAGTTAAGTCAGTGAGTTAAAGAATTGGACACTACAACGCTGTATCCTATAATTCCAAGAGAAACACAGACAACAGTAGCAGAAAATAATTGTGCCAACTTTTCTTGGGTGACATGCCTAATCTCACTAACATTAATCGAAGCGAGTTGTCTTACCTGTATAAGGAAGATGCAAACAGTTCTGAAATCGACATTATGCAGCGTCTCCGCATGAAGACTGTGGTTGTTACACCAAGATGAATTTAGTAGAAAACGATGTAAGAAAATACATGATGAACTGTCAATTCAAGCACTATTAGAGCAAGACGTAATTAACTCCTTATGTGAACCCTGCGTTGGAATTTATTGGAAATTAAAAGTGGTTATACAACTAGAAGATGAGGAAATGACAGAAACAGAATTGCAGAAGAAAACTAGATTGCTGAAAAATGGTGTTTTAAAATATGCGGATAAACGAAGAAAGCCTAGGAAAGTGAAAGATAGTCCGATTTTATATCAGGATTTTCATGCCAAAACCGGCAAGGAAAACGCCGAAACCCTAAATACTGCACTATCCACCAAGGAACTAAAACCTTCGAATATTATAGGTATACCTAAAATAGCAGAGACACCAAATACTAATCATCTGTCTCAAGCTCAAATGACATTATCTATGATTAATAATAGATCAATCATTGCATTAAAAATAAAACATTAAAACTGTATCTTTTGGTTCAGATAATCAAATGCGGCGACCACTTGTAATCAAGGCTATGAACGCCACTATGATCTTTACCATCACATGCCATGGAAGCCGGAAAACAAGATCCAAAAATGGTTGTATTCATATTACACGCATAACATGTCCCTTCTCAGCATTACAACTGAAGGAGAATTGTCTGCAATGTATTAAGCGAACACAAATTATATTTAAAAAAATGCACTAAAGGCCATTTACGAACAACGAGCATGGCTAGTTAGACCAGAAAATTGGTTTAGGAAAGACTGTGAGGGATCACGAATTAAAATACCAATTCAAGCACCCATTCGTCAATCTGTCATAAAAAATTATGTATGCCATGCACGGATATTTACAGCGATAAATTATTAGCATCCATTCATGTATTTCACCGTGCACTGGTGCAATTGAACTGGATAAGAGTTTATGAACCTTTGAAGATTCAATTACCATGGGAAATGGTAGGATCACCCAGTCAAAGAAAATACAAGCTAAAAAATATGGCGAAATTGGACGTAAAATCAGATAAACTAACTCCCAGAGAACCGTAATTGAACAATATCGAGAACACCCAGGAAGGAATACAAAAGCGAGTGAAAATAATAGAAAAGTCATTCAATGAACAATGAAATAAAATGGATGGAAAAGAGAAACAACTAGCCAACATAGCCTTAGGAGAAATGGAAAGAATGAATATGACGGTAGTATATAATGAGACAGAACAAGCGGAGGAAGAAACACAAGAAAACAAGAGTATAATTACAATGGAAGTAATAATCAAAGTGGCTTTGTTGTTATGGGCAGTAATCAACACAAGTTGCGATTTTGGCATATTAATTTGGTTGACCCTGAAACTCATCAAAAATATGGGGAAAGGCTACCAAACATCAATTATAATTTATGAAGTAGTGGGAATAATCTTACTATGATTAGCATTACCAGCATTGGCAACTCATCAAATACAGAATTTCAACCAGAATAAAATCCCTAACGGACAAATTATACTTATAATTTTAATTATGATAACGAAAGGAGGTAAAAGTCAAGACTGTTGGACCAACTTGGCAATATGAACAGAACATAGGATATTTGTCGAGGATAGCAAAACAAGAATTAGGACAATGAGTACAGATGGACGAAACCGTAAGGTAAAAGTTCACGAGGGATACGGTCATGAATCAATACTCCTAAAGCCCACAATCATGGGAACAAAAGAAATCAGGATATTATTAACCTGGCATAAGTAGACGGCAAGGTTATGGTTCAGAGTAGATATACCAGTAGAGGGTCAGGAAATGCACAAAACATTGGTGGATGCATTCAGCATAATAATTTCAAGAGAAGTGCCGCAAAGGCTACAGCGAATACGAACAAGAAATACAATTCGACATACAAATTGCGCGCAACTTCTTAATCTACTATATAGTGGATAAACAACAACAAAGAGGATGGACTTGGAAAAGGAAAGGGAGATGAGAGCTTGAAAATTTATCAAAAGAATGAATACATATTTCATATACAATTTTGGAAAAATGTATTTAAGGAAACAACGGGAGAAGATAGAAAACAGAGATTTATGGAACAAAAAAGTATAGCTATTAACCGAGAAAAGGATTCAACACAATAACTGAATATTCTTTTGACAAATGGGGATCCCATTGGCAGGAAGAACCAGGACCAGTACAGATCAGAAAAATGAATAACACTTATCACTTGAGAATTAACGAGAAAATGGAACAATTGACAGCACAGAAATATTACTCGCTCATTCAATGGGCATGGTGTTACAACGAGGAGGTAGCGAGATTTAAAGAAAATGCGTTGCAAGAGCAAGGAGTAAATATGGGTAGTTTCGGCCCAGAAATGTAGGAATGAAATTCACTACAGCCATAAATCGTGATATAATAATAAAATCAAACACCACCAGACCAAAGGTTAAAGAGGTTACGATTACAGAAAAAACCACCACAACAACAGCGGAAACTCAAAAACCAACTACGTTAGTCAACGAGGAAAGAGAAACAAAAAGAGCAAACTTCTTAAACAATTTAATGATAAACTTGCGGAATTACAAGCCAAAGGAGGACCATGTGATGGGATGAATGGGCCTACCACAGTAAAGGAATCAATTACTACACTCTAACCGACAAAAAATGGGATAGATTATATAGTAACAATAGGGAGTGTGTCAATAGTGGTATTTGTATTAATAACGATATATTTGCAATTCTGTAAACGAGCGAAACCCAAACGAAAGAAACATATCCGAAGTAGAAGAAAACGACATCTACCGATAGCCCCACCAATCTACGAAGGATTACCACTTCGGGTGATATCGAACAAATTATCCACATATGTGCCTAGACCCTATCAGGCACCGGGGGTAATGACTTGCTGAACAAACATTAAATCTGTGTAAATAGTGTAAATTATGATGAAAACAATTACATAATGACTATATAAACATGTAATTATAATGAGGTATTAATTAAATTTTCACATTCAGACAAAATGAGTGTTATCGAAAATGAAAATGAATATTCAAATATGAGTACAAATGAAGTGATGGATTCGCAAAGTGACACAGAAAGCTCAAGTACAACAAGCCATATATGTAGTAGTCATGCAAGAAGCCTTACCCGAATAAGCAATAATTATAATACCCTTTCACAAGTGACGATAAATGAAATATGGAAAAATCATAATGAAGAAATGAAAGAACTATGGGATAGGGCTCAAATCCAAACTCATTAGACACAACAACGATTGGAAGTGTTGGAGCATAGCCAAAATCAATTACTCAAAACTATAATACACACGAAACCTCAAGATTTGAATGAGCTGGAGTTTAAAAACAAAGTCCTACAGTTGCAAAACGAGAATCTATATGCAGAAACCCTTATGTGTCGGCAACAAATAGTAGAAAATCGACGAATGTTGGAAACCACTACAGAAAAACAGAATTATGCAATGGAATTATTAGCCAGACAACATGACCTAATTTCTAATAAGACAAGAGAACTAAAGGAGTAGTAGCCTCACAAAAATGGAAAATCGAGACACTCAACATGGAGTGCTCGCACTCAAGTCAGCTTTGTCTAAAAATTTAAGAGAGAGTGGAAGTTAAAAAAAATATATATAATAATATATAAAATATATACATAAAATAATAGATACCTAGTAACTATATACGTATTCGAGTAAATATAGAAACTCACGAAAAATAGTAAATAAACTGAAAATTAAAATAATTGTAAATAAATAGTATTGTATAACCAGAAACAATCATGCATATAATTTTAGATAATAGAATTCGATCTGGAACTATCAATAAATGAGGCCAGACTAATAATGAATGATCTGGATATTGAATTATATTGTATGAGCCAAGGTCGAGAATAAGTCAAGCAAAGTCCAATAGTGCAAAACGTAATGCACTACTGAAATAGTTTTTGGTCACCAGAAAATTTTATACGACGGAAAGTGTAGTACAGTGTAATGAAAGTTTTCGACTATAAATATCGAGATGAAGGTATACAAACAAAATCCTTATTCGAGTTACCCAAGTACCTGCATGGACTCATTGAGGATATAGCCAGATCTGGATTTTATTTCGCCGGTACCTCAGAACGGCCGGATAAAGTAAAATGTATATATTGCCAAGGAAACCTGTACAAATGGAGCATAAACGATAAACCTAACAGAGATCACAAGAAATGGTTTCCTACATGTCCTTTTCTGTTAAATTTAGATGTAAATAATAAAACAAAACCAAGCAAAGGCAGAAAATCAGAAATTGAAAAATTAACTTCAGAACCGAAAAAAATATATTTCAAAATCATAAAAAATCGAGCAGAAGTACCATTACCCGATGATATAGAATGGAATATCGAAGCTAGAGAAGAAACCTTTCATAAGGCACTGGACTTAATAGAAAAGGCAATGGAAGGATTAAATAAAACGGGGAGTGATTTGTTGGGGTGAAACACGCAGTCTGAAAAGAAAACCAAACGAAGGGCCAGAGAGGAAGAATTAATAAAGAAAAAGGATTAAAAGGAAATTCAATCAGGAACAAAGCACTTACGATGAAAAAGATAGAATACATACATCAATAAAAGAAATCACAACGAATTAATTATGAATAACTAGTATGGCTAAATTAGAATAAAATTAATTAATAAATAAAAGATTAAAATACCGAGAAGAGGGATAAAAAGATCTTGGATGAATAAATCTGGACCACATCGACTATGGTAATCAAAAGAAATTATGAAAATAATAATTAAAATCAAGAAAAGCTACGAGTGAAAAATCATTAATTACCAGAAAAAATTAATTAATTTTGAAATAAAATAAAGCAAAATTAGTTAAAAATTCGTTTTTTACGAATAGCTTTGCTCAGAAGAATCGCAGCAACGCGTGAAAAAAAAATCTGAGAAGATCTCTAAATGAAGTATTAGGAGTTGAATATGAGAAAATCTTACCACCATCGAGAAGGTTGCCACAGAAATCTGAAAATAAAAATAAAACAAAGAAATGACAATCACATGTCACTCCAAAAATAGACACCAATAGAATGTCAAAAGACTCTACAAAAATTCTAAAATTTGGCATCAATACTAATAAGAATCAAGAATCCGAGAATAAAAATAACTGGCCAATACAGAACGAGTCGGGGTGTAACCAAAACGGGTTTATAAACCCCCCAAACTTTAGAAGAAAAACAACTTAAAAAACGAAATTTTCTAACTTTACTTAAGTTATTTGAATTGCTAAAGTTTTACGGAGGAACACTTACTGCTATTTGTATAATAAATCAAAGTAACACAAATTGCAAACTTACTTGTTAATTATCTTTGAAATTTAAAGGAACAAAGGTTTATCGGTAAAATTCAGGACACGGCGAGAAATAATCAAAACTTAAATAGACAAAAATCCGTCGCAGATATTCTAAATAATAAGTAGTTAGTAATTTTGTCTGGATGAATATTCTGTTTTAAAATGAATTTAATAATAAATATTAAGTGTAACAGAAAATTTGTTTTGATTTTTGTAACTAATTTGAATAGTGCTTTAACCGAATAGACAAAAGCAACATGCTCAAGAACTATCACTGATTCCTGCCGTTCAAACAATCGGCATACGAAGTTACAGTCGACCAAGAGATGCCGTGAGTAGATAGATAGTGGCAGTCCGCACCACGCACACATTCAGTAGTCCCCCCCGCCATGACGTAATGTAATGAAATTTAATCCTAATGTATTTAGTTGGGAATTTAAAAACTACATCATTAGGTAATAGTACTTAATTTGGTGTTAAATGCCAGAAAATAATCAACTTACTTTTTATTGTTTATAGACTGTAACATTATTTGGATTGAAAATATCAGTTCGAACTCTAATATCATCAGGACATTGCTGTGTAAAATCAAGGAAAATATATCCATGAGGCATTACTGTTGCATCCTTAAATGAATCCAATAGAAATTGCCGATTATTTGGATAAGCTTGTCTTGCTAGAAAATCAACAATAGTTTGGTCTCTTGGGTTTTTAAATATAACCAAATATTGAACATTTAAATTACGTGTTCTATGATAACCACCTTGATGGAATAGATTCTGTGTAATGAATATTACAGTAACACCACAATGTCTTGATATTTTTATGAATAAATTATTAAAGTCTTTTTCTTTATTGGCTTCTTGATACAGATCATCAACAACAATAATATCACCTGTTTTCAATCTCTTGCTCAAGTTGTCATCAAATCCAATAATTATGGT
>MQRL01555098.1:9222-22955 GCA_001938525.1 Dugesia japonica
AATAATAATAATAATAATAATAATAATAATAATAATAATAATAATAATTATAATAATAATAATAAAAATAATTAAAACAAAATAATAATAATAATAGTAATAATTATAATTTGATTTATCTAATGCATTATATTAATGAATTAATAATGTTTCAAAGGATGGAATTAGTGGACAAAATTTTTCAAGGTTTGATGGACAATTATCTAGGATTAATGAATTTTACGTTCAAACAGTTAAGATATATGAAGAATATACCCGAAAATTCCGGTTTTTTTCGTAATATTGATTTTTTTTTAATTAATTTTAATTTTCAGAGATAATATTAAATATTTCATAGATCCTTTGAATGAAATAAAGAAAAAAGTTAAAATTTTTAAAGATGAATTTGAAGAAAAAATTTCGAAAATAAAACGTGGACAAAATATAAATTGTGATTCTTCAGAAATAAATGATTATATTGATGGATTAGGTGTTTATTTCCTTTTTATAGACATTATAAGGGATTCATTTAGATAACATGATTGATTCAAAAAAAGTGTATTTACAAAGTGTATATGAAGATTTCATAAATGAAGATAATTCTTATTCTAATAATTATCCGGAACAAAAAAAACAATTTGTTACGAAAGGTTGTAAAAATATCAAATAACAAATTGTTAAAATAAACAGTAATTTAGATCTGGAAAATTTTTTTAATAGATGTAGAGATTTTCGTAAAGGGATTAAAAACAGATTCACGAAAAAAAATGTGAAACTAGATAACGAATTACCTGGATGCACTAATCAGGTATGTTTAAATACATATGAAATTATGTTGCAGTAGTGTAGCTAGGGTATGGGCGGCACGGGGTGATCCTTAAAATTGCTTCCCGCATACATTTTTAAGACAAGATCTAACCTTCCTTACAATTAATTCAATGTAAAATTTATAAAATACTTATTAAAATAAAAAAGCGCTGTAATTTAAATAATAATAAAAATATAAAATACACTAAAAACTACAAATTATAAATTATTAAAAATAAAAGAACTACAAATTTACTTTTTAAAAGCTGTTTTTACACAGTTGGTATAAGAATAAAGAAGGACAGTAATATAATATAACTATCAATACAATATCATATAACAATTATCAATTGATAATTTTAATTGTTTATGCATGTTAATATCCTTCAGTTATATTCTACAATCTACATGGTTAATCTTCTTGTTTTAAATCGTCATCAAGTATGATATCAACTTAATGAATTAAAATACGAACGGTTTTTAGAGGTAAATATTCTGCAACAAAAGCAGTAAAGCGTTTTCTTGTATATTAACCAACACCGTAACATGATTTCCCCATTTCGCAAGGTTTTGAAAATCCGATCACGAGTGAATTTTCTGTTTCGTCCTTTAATTGATGAACCTTCACAAATGGTTTCACCGAAATCTAAATCTAGATATTGGATCACAGAAGTAGATAGAAAGAAGGAGAACATTTTGGGGGTCCAGCCGTTGCCATGGGGAGGGTGACGTAATAATTACATAATATTTATGTAGGTATTGCGCTAACATAACGTAATCACTGATATACGTTACACACATGTATCTTCAAGAAATGAATTTTCTGTCTATTTCTTTTCATCAGTAATCTCTTTAGTACCATGTACTTGTTCTTCGTCTTTAAACCAAGTGGGCATTTGATTCCATTTTCACTGTTGATGTTGTTAGAAAAGAATTAGCCTCCATTGTATAAATTAATTCTAGTTTGATGTGGTCTATATATATATTTCATAAAGATTAATTATACCAATTAAAATTAATCTTGAATACTATTGGGTAATATTATATTGACTCATGGATTAACAATCAGATTTTTTACATCCGATACTATCAAAGTCAACGTGAGGTTGATAATGTAATTTCCTGATTCCTAGTAATACAACGTTTCCACTGAAACATGTATTTACACATATTGGATTATATTTTGTAAGTCGTAATACCGGAAACAATTCTGGTTTATACACACATTTGGTTACTTTGGCTTATTTGTACAAATTAATTGTTTGTTTCAAATTGACTACAATGGTTAGTGATTCTCATTAAAGGTTCTTATAATTGTATTGTAAATCTTTTCTTTCCAATGGTTTTTACAGCCCATAATTCGAATATTTCATGATCTAAAGATTACACTTGTATATTTACTGGTTTTTTCAACAATTTTTGTTGGTTTACCAATTGGAAAATTCATTTTGTTTGTAACGTCTGGTGAAATTGTACCTCCATAATTAATATTTGCAATCATTATTTATGACGTTGCTTTTTTTTAAAAGTAAATATATATATATATATATATATATGTATAAATAATAATTAATTTAATTGAAACGCTTAAACAAGCAATAATTATAATGGAATTAGGAAATGGTGCTGTATATTAAATTGTTGATTCAAGTGGTAGTGGAAAAACTTTATTTGTATGTAAATTATTGAAATCAAATTTATTCAAATCAAACATTAATATCATATACTGACACAGAGGAGCAGATGCAGAGCACTGACTAACTAAATCTGAATTCAGCAATATAAAATTTAAATTATTAATGGACTTGATGAGAAATGAACCAAGAGATAAAATAAAGATGATGTGATTATAATTGACGATCTGTACCAGGAAGCAAACAAGGAAAAAGACTTTTGTAAATTATTTATAAAGATATCAAGAAATTGTAATGTGACTGTGATATTCATTACTCAAAATTTATTTCACCAAGGAAGTTGTCATAGAACACGGAATTTAAATGCGCAATACTTGATTATATTTAAAAATCCTGAGATCAAACAGTTGTTAATTTATTAGCAAGACAAGCGTATCCGAATAATATTCAATTCCTTATGGATGCATTCAAAGATGCCACAGTAAATCCTCATGGATATATTTTTCTAGGCTTTATATAACAATGTCCAGAAGATCTTAGGGTGCAAACTGATATTTTCAATCCCAAAGGTGTTATAGTATAAAAAAATATAGAAGTTATTTCTTATTTTCTTTAAAAATGACGATATTATCTAAAGTTGTAGTTTATCAAATAAATGAAAAAAATATTGAACGAAACATTATTCAATCTAATGGTTCAAATGTTCATGATATCAAATCAATAAAGACGTCAACAAAGAAGATATTAACTAAGAACAATCAAAGATTGGTATCAATGAACGTGGGAGGACTGCTACTAAGAAATCATCAAAGACAAAACAGTTGAGAGAGTTTAAAAATCTATCAAAACGCTTTGGAAAGAAACTTTCAAATGTAAATGGAAAGTGGATAAAGCTATAAACAAAGAACATATATAAATATATGAAAATAAAAATTATGAAATTTCAACAAAGTCTTCCGTATTTTAATGCGTTGCTTAAAACGTCTAAAGAGCTGAGTGAAAATTTTCCTGTCGTTTCCATCTTTTGTAATTGATGATTAACAAAATATTATTGTAAATGAGGTAATGTAACTTTAAGCCAAACTAGAAAGCAAGCATTAGAAAAGCATAAAAATACTTTATCACTTGTTCATACCAAGAATAAGAGATTAATGAAAATTGTTTTATATAAACAAAATGATGGCTTTAAAGCCACATTGTACATAAACAATTGGTAACTTGGAATCATTATCATAAATGTATCTTAAATTTATATCAAATTATTGTAATGGACAAAATCAAAGCTATATGGCCAGATCCAAAAATTTCAGTAGGGTTTCAAGGAGTAGAAAAATTATGGAAAGCAACAAAAAATCAAAAAGCGAAACGAAAAAATGGCTATCGGGTCAGCTAGTGTACAGTCTAAACAAACCAATGTTGGAAAGATTTCCAACCAGAGCGTTGGTATCAATGATTTATGGCAAATAGATTTGATGGAAATTATTCCATATTCAAAAATTAATAAATCTTACAAGTACATTTTAACATGTGTTGATATATTTAGCAGATTTGCGAGAGCTATTCCCATCAAATCAAAATCTGCTATTGAAATGAAGTCTGTAATCAAATTAATGTTGAAGGATGAATAACCAAATAATTTACAAACTGATTCTGGAAAAGAATTATACAATTCAAAAGTCACAAATATTATTTAACAATATCAATCTTATAAATAATATCAATAATATCAATATTATTAATTAATATCAATCATAATTCTGTATTTTCAAAATACAAAGCAGCATATGTTGAGAGCATATGTTTAATCGGACATTGAGAGATAGATTGAAGAAATACTTTGTGCATACTGGTAATCAAACATGAATACATTTTCTACCAAAGATAATTGATAGTTATAATCATTCAAGTCACAATGGATTAAATGGCGCGAGACTTTTTGATGTATCATTTAATAATTCAATGAAATAATGTCTGTTCAGACAACAACCAAAAGCACTTAAGAAACCAAATTATAAAATTTGTCGGGGATGTTAAAGTGTCTTTGTTGAAATCAGTATGGTTTGAGAAATATGACGATGATGATGTTGTTCAGATTATAGTCAAGAACCCAATGTATTTGCCAGTTTCTACTTCATGTATAAACAATATAGATATAATATAATATAATATAATCAATATACGAGATGATAGTGGAAAATTAATCAACTTTGCTCAAGTCTCAAAAACACATTTAACTCTACATTTTCGAAAAATAAATGTCTAAATCAAAACAAAATTATGCTATAAATTATCGACTGCTTTAATTGTTTATGAAACTGGGTGCAAAAGTAGATAATGTTCATCAGGTGGAAGCGTATGATCAATGCTCTGTTTGTTTAAGTCATATATCGACTTTAATTCAGAAAAACCGGCTCAATATACTAACATCTTTGAGAAAGATTTTTTCAAATTAAAAAACAACAGTCTGTATGGAGAAAATGTTGAAAACCTATTAAAACGTATGAATTTGAGACTGTGCAACAATGTGAAGAAACTTATTACATATACCAGTAAGCCATAATTCAAAGACTCCGTCGAAATAGCTGATGATTTGTTTGCGGTTTTATTAGATATGGATGTTGTAACATTGGATAGACCATCATATATCGGACAGGCGGTTCTAGATCTATCAAATTTCAGAATATGAGAAATTGGAGTCATACATAAAAAGATTTAATTGTGAAATTAACACAGACAGCTTCTTTCTCGAGTACAAGAATGTTGATCAGAGACAACAGCTTCATCCAGCAATTATTCAGGACAAGCTGCTAGACAGTTCTAATTTTCTGAAAGAGGATCATCATATTCAGCACAATTAACATCAGCTATTCAGAAGTTCAATAATGAAAATAAAGTTCTATCTAATTTTAAAGAATGGATATTTCTTTGCCCAAAGTCATATTCACTTCAAACAAATGAAAAAACAATGATGAAGAGTAAAGAAATATCTCTCAAGCAAACCAATATTAGTCATGAAGACTATATAGATGCATATGAGAAGAGTGAAAATATATGAGTAGTTCAAAGCAGAATTGGAACAGTAAACCATCAATTATTTACCATTCAAACAACAAAGAAAACAATTGATCCGTTTGATGACAAAAGGAATTGGACCTCTTAAAATGCAGTATGGCATATGAGCATAATTCGTTGTAAATATATATATATATATATATATATATATTGTTTTTTGTTGTAAATATTTTCGAAAAATAATAAAATTTTGTGAAAAGAATTGTTTACTTTTAACTTATTATACTTACTATTGCTGTTTTATTGTTCATTATATCTATATTGCATTTTTTATTATTTGTTTTTAAAAAAATATTGTATATGTTTCAACACTTTTAAACTATGATATTCGTTAGAAGCGTAAAATTCTGCACTGCATGATGTGTAACATGTCATAGTTCTTCAGAAAAGAAAATTATTTAAAAAAAATCCTTACTGTATGTAGTGGTTGTTATGAAAACAATTGTCTATGGTTTTGGCGGAAATAATTATAAAATAGTTACGTAATGATCACATAAGTATTATTGAATGATAAACTAATGATTATGCAACGGTTGTGTAATGATAATTAATGATAATATTTTTCACAAATTGCGTAATAGTTATGTAATCAAGTCAAATTTTAGTATGTGATTATGTTGACTACGTAATTGGATACGTTTTTATATGAATACTTTACAAGTGTTTATGTAATGATGTGGTAAAAATTAACCTTCAATTACGTAATTAAGAAATCGGTTTTGGTCGACTGCGACAGGATTATGTACTGATTGCATAACCTTTATCAGTGATTACGTAATTATTACACAACACCTACAAAAATATTGCGTACTTATTACATCAATGTTGCCATGGCAACAACTGGACCCCCCTCCAAAAGTTCTCGAGTCATCCTTTCTATCTACTCACAGACGCACCGTGATGTACTTGTAAGATTCGAATGTGATCATTAATTTTGCTTCCCATAGGCTAGAGTCTTTTAATTTAGTGGTCTTAAATTTTGACACCTTATCGCTCGTAATTAAAGAACTTGAACGTGCATAATTACTGGTTTGTTCACGATTGAATTATTTCATCTTGAGATGGATTGAAAAAAATTATAAAATTTAAATAACATATTTCATTAAAAAAGCTTTGATAAAAATAAAATTTCTTTGTAAGAAGGTTTTCGATAATAGGCGTCTTCAGGAACATTTTAGCTTCTTGATATATTCAAAACAATATATTTTTATTACTCAGTTCTTTAAATTTTATTGAAATTTGATTGGTTTATTTTTTTTATTTTAATTATGGATTTTAATTTCAATTTTTAAATCAAATCAAAAAATTTTTTAATTAATATAAAAAAGTTTTTTAGATATTTAGATATATTATACTTAAAATTTTTATATTTATAATTTTTCTATTTATTTATGAAAATTTTTAAAATTATATTGTTTTTTTCTATATAATTTATATAATTTTAAATAAATGTTATTTTTTATTAATTTCTTTTAAAATTTTTTCAAAAATGAACAAATTTTTCACAAAATTATAAAATTAATTTTTTTTGAAATAAAAATTTTTAAAAGTTTCTTTCAAATTCTTATAAGGACAACTTTTATATTTAATTAATATTACTTGGTTTTTTATATTTTTTATCTGTAAAGATATTTACTTTAAACATAGTATTTATATATATTTATGTGTAGAAATGCAGCTTGTTCCTAATGTTTTCCATGTAAAATGATGATTTTCTGGTAAAACATTATGTTTGTTTTGAAGTGTTGAAGACTTCAATTTCTTTCCGTTTGGGATGTTCTTTAATTCTTGTACGGATTTTTTTGAATGGTTCTCCTATATATGTATCTTTACATAAGGTGCATGTTATTGTGTAAGTGATATTTTTTATTGCATATATTTATATTATCAGAAATGCATTTGGGACCACAAAAGTTTTGGTGTTGGTTTTTGTAATTGGATGCCCAAAGGTGCTTGCGTTTTAAATTTAATTCTTGGATTGTGTTTTATTTTCGACTTTTTAATTATATTTTGCATAATTTGGCTACATTTCTCATTAATAAAAGGTACGTTAATTACTGTATTTGTCTTATGTTTGATTTTTTTAAATTATGTAATTGAGTATAGATGTTTATATACAATTCTATTTGGATAACCATTATTTAGAAATTNATTTTTTATCAACCTGAGGGAAGTCAGTCTCATTTTTTCGTTTGAAGATAGTCTTTCAGGTCTTATTATTTCACCCTTGATTATTCCAATTTTATGTCTGATGGTAGTATTTCTACTCCCTAGTAATATATGTCCACTGTCAAATGGTTTCATATACAACAAGGTAAGTAATAAATTTTGTTGAATTAAGGTGTCTAGAAAAAAATTCTGAAAGTCGATTGACTTATCTAAAGTGAATTTAATGTTATCATTGATACTATTGTCTATTTCTAAAATATTTTCTTAAGGCAAATTAGTAACAAAGAAAATATCGTCTATAAATCTGAAACCAAAGATTTATCTTCTTCTCACCTTTGAGAATAATTTTATTTTCAATGAAGTTCGTAAAAATCGATGACATTTTACGGTCCTTCAATAGGAATCGATCCATAAAGATTTGTTACATCCAATGAACCAAATTGATCATCGTTATTCCATTCATAACTTTTTATTCGTTCAACAAACTCATAACTATTTTTCAAATGTGCTGGAACAAAATTGAATGATGGTCTCAAATAATCTTCCATACGTTTGCATAATGATGTAGATGGAGTATCAGAAGCATTGACAATAGGTCTTTCTTTCATTGTTGTTTTATGATCTTTAGGAACACAGTACATAGATGTTGAAACTGGTTCATGACATTTAACTGGTAAAAATAACGGTTTTATTCGGTTTTCATCACATTTCTCTGCAATTTTAATCAATTCTTTATTAAATTTATTCTCTTCAGTATTAGTAGTCTTTTCTATGTGATCGTCGTATATTTATTCAGATGTTCAGAGAATAAATGTCATATGTTATCAATGGTTAAGTCCAACAATTATTCTCACAATACTTGTAATTATAAAATTAAATAACAAACTAAAAAAATGCTTATTTATACTAATTAGGCATAATCATCTTCGTAATGTAAAAACTAGAAAATTATAAATTTCCACATTTGCAAATTTCACTATTATTTTAAATATTTAAACAAACAGTAAATTTAGGCAGTAAAACATGACATTTTAGCAATATATAATGCATAAAATAATATATTATAATTATATAATATAATATATTTTCATTTTGTAATTTTCCTAATAATTTATTATGAAAATTACAAAATGAAAATAAATAATAATTACACACATTTTGTAAAATATTAATACTAATGTTATTAATACTGACAAAATTATTTTATTAAGTGGAAAGTTTGTTGTTTATTAGATTATAATTTTACCATATGAAGTTCATAATGAGTATTATTTAATCTTAAACACAGATATATTTCTTTGCTAAGTCGGTTTCTTTGTGGATATTTAATACAATTCATAGAAAAAAATAATTAAACAGATGCATATAATGATCCAAACATAGTTAATAGTCCAGTTATTAATTTTTTTCATTGCAACAAATGTACTCGGTAAAGCATTTCATTATTCTAATATAATTTTTCAGTTCAATTTTCTACTCATTTATTCTCAGTTGAAATTTCACATGTCTCTATTTCTAATTTAGTAATTAGTTCTTCAATGTTATTTCTCGATAGAAAACTATTTGGAACTCTATATCTAGCGAATTAAATAAATTCAGATATAGTCTACACTAGAAGATCTCATGAAGAATATACCTGCCCTAAACAAGTGCCGCATAAGCAGCATAAGTGTGTTAAAAAATTAAGGTATGTGAAAAAAGGTAAGAGGATTAAGGTATATGAGGAAAGAGAATCAACTATCAGATTTTATAAGATTTATTTGAAATATTTCTGACTGATAAATATGACGTATTAATTGTTTGAAATCTTTATTTTGTGTAAAAATTATGTATTTTGATTTATTGAAAATAATCATATTTTTGAGTATTATTTGAGTATTTTTGAGTAGGAAGGATTGCGTTTAATATATTTTGATGGGCATAGAAAATAGTCTTAAAATCTTGGGAGGGAAATTCAAAAAATTTATTTTTAGAGGAAAATTTAAAGTTTCTTTTTGACGGAACTTTACATTTAATTTAATTAAATGAGGGCAGTTTCTATATTTAGCATCGGTAGACTCTATATTTAGCATGTGATAAGAGGAGTCTCCATATTTAGTATGAAGAGTTTCTATATTTAGCATTAAAACATTGAGAATTGTTATTTTTTAAATATTATTGCAAGATATTGAGCTTTCTAAAATTAGCATGATAAGTTATTCGAAGAGGGTAGTCTTTGTGATATTGTCGAATTATACTTCACTTAGATAATCATTTTCACATTCACATATTATCTTGAGAGATCCATCGCCATCCGAATGACGATTGATCCATCGGATAGCTTCATTATCATTATCATTTTAAATATAGGAACATCGTTTCATTCTGATTAGCTATCTATAATAAAACTAAAAAATGTTTAATTTAACGAGATAATATTTGCATAGACATTTACACTCGTACCAGCATAATCATATAAAAATAATATAGAAGTTATAAAAGATAGGATTCAACTATCATGTATCCATATTTATCAGTATTCAAATTTTATTTAATTCTAGGATTCAACAATTCAACTCATATTAATCTCATCTCAATTTAATTCATCTCCTCTTTTATATGAACCATTATCAACATCATACAATTACCAACATCATAGACACCACATATCTCTATCAGTTCCCAACGTCTGTTTCATAATTTCATTTTTATTCACTCATGACCAACATCCCTTTCGTGTTCACGTATTTTAGCAGCATCTCTTTCATACTATTGACAACAACTCTCATAACATCTATTAACATTTATCTTGATTAATTTTTATAACATATTAGTATCTTTCATGACTATCCACTCATAACATTTTAACACCTTTCATGAGTATCCACAAATTTTATAATATTTGTATAATCAATGATGGATAATCTTGCAATATTCAGATCTCTGAACCCTGATGTACATCGTTGCCAGCGTTGCTAGTCAGCGATAAAAATTATCCCAGTCTTCCGTTCATATAATATTTAATAAATAAATGAAAGTAAAAATGACTGTTCGTTTGTTGATGAGAGTTTTTGCAATTTGAATACTACTGGTAACTTTTAACAATAAGATAACTAGAGTCACTTTTACAAATTTTTAAGGGATTAACGCATTTATTCCTAATTTTGCATTTGCTTTTATAATAATTTTTATCATTATTTTATTTTGACAGGTTGGTTGGGTGTGCACTTCAAATTTTTGCAGAATTTAATAAATCGTGCGGTGCTTACTCACAGATTCTATGTAAATGACTCTATTTAGTCACGCTTTTATTTTCATTCAGATACTCACCTTCTATACACAATAATCTTAATATGAGTATATGAGTACCGGTGCTCACTTGACATCATATATATATATATATATATATACATATATACTAGAATACTATTTTATAACAAAGTGCGGTGTTCACCCGACACATTATTTTCCTTCTTCATACAATGCACGGCGCTCACCCAATACATAGATACTCTAATTTAATTTCATACTATTAATGTAACTTAGTCATTTTCCAACGCATTCAGAGTTCTTTATCCTAAATTTCTTAGTTTACTCAAAATTGTTTTCTAACGTAGCTCTTTCAGCCCAACAATAATATGTATAAGGGAATAAATAATAATTTCCACTAATAGAAAGCGATTGAAATGATTATTAATATTTATTATTTCTATTTACTAATCAGTTATATGTGTTAATTGTGAAATAAATATGTCCTCAAATAATTGTTCTGATTTTGAAAATTAATTATTATTTGAAGATTTATATAATAATATGAATAATGATATTTTTAATAATAAATAATATTTATATTTTTAGAATGATTACTTATTCACCAAATTAATTGATCTTTCTAATACAAAATTATCAAAATTGACTGATCAAATTGATAATATGTTGGGATTCTTTGAAAGCATCAAAAAGCTGTGATTAAATTCCACGTTATTTAGCTTGAACTTTTGAAATAAATATATTTTGATTATGTATTGTCTTAGTTAAATATCCATTAATTGGTGTTAAATTGAAACTATTTAGTATATATTTTTAATTTTCGAAATCGTTGAGCAGTTTAAATTCTTTTTTTCTTATAACTGTTGCAAATGAATAATCTCCCAGGGTCGAAGTTGTATGTGTTGGTACTCTAAATGTGATTACATTAGTGGTTTACTTGGTTAGAGTAATTTACTAATAAAAGTTGATGATATTACCTCATTGATAATCCCTTTTAGAGCTCATTTAATCCCAGTCTATTGAGATTTATTTATCATATATTTCTTTTAGATGTGAATAGAAACTGTTATCTAATTTTGGAGAACTTATCGAATAATTGCATTTACAACTAATTTCCTTAAACAATCTATTCCTAAAACAATAAAAATGTGTTATTTTTCAGACAAATTTGAAGATTTATATTCGAAATTAAAATTTTATAATTTTTAACACAAATTATAAATTTCAAAAAAGCTTTAAATTCGTTTTTCTAGTTTTAAAATTTATTTTACACATTATTTAAATGATTTAATTTAAATATTTAACAAATCTGATTTTGATCAATCCTTTTTTTCTAAATACAAAAAATTTAAATCTACTTTTAAAAAACTTTTTTGATCTTCTCTATGTTTTATTCAAGACTTTTTCTGTTTGTTAGTAGGTAGATAGTAGCGCATTGTATCACCCACCCACCCCCCGTTGACGTAATTAGATTATTATATAAGTGATGTAGGAATTTTCTAATGTAAATAGGCGGCGGCACACATTTATGTGCGTTACATAATGTAATTAATCTCGTCGTGAGAATTATTACTAAAGTGGTCCAGTAATTTTTACTTTTAATGTGTATTTAGTTGGAAAAATGTTTATAAGTTTTTTAAGCAGTAGATTTTAATAGGCTTTTTAAGCAGTATAATTTTTTATGTGTATTTAGTTGGGTAAATTTTTATAGGATTTTTTATGGATATTCCGGTGAACGTGATTGCAACATGTTTATCAAATGTTTTTTTCAACCTGAATCCGTTCAAACAATTGGGGCACCATTTTGATTTTATTTGAATTCCGTTAGATTTAATATCTCGATTTAATAATCTGTTTATCTTCATTACAGCCATGTAATGAAAATTTTCACCATCTTCCAACAACAACAAATAAATTTTTTGTCCTTCAACCACTTCTGATTTATGGATGATATCTACATTTGGATGTTTTTATTCCAAGTCTGAACATTTATTGACAAATCCGGATTTTCCCGCTCAAATTTCTATATATCTTTAAGTTTCATCGGCATATCTGCTTCATCAAAATTTATTTCAGGCATGTATTTTGTATACTCTGATGGATGTGATCTTTGATGACAACTTATTTCATCTTGTCTTAAAATCGTTAGAACACTATACAAAAAGCATTTATTATCTGAAATCTGAACATTAACTATTGCTTTTTTTGTTTTCTAACTCAATTGGTGTTTTTATATTTTTCTGTCCAGACAATCTGCTTATATTCGCAATTTTTATAATTTTAAAATTAATTTCTAAAATCTTATTTAACTTCCAGCTGGAACCAAGCTCGCTTGTTATTTCAATTTTTTCATTTAATTTTTTTATTCCGTCTTTGAAGAAATCATTTGTTAGTAGAACAGCTCGGTTTGACATTCGGCAAGTTTTTGATTCATCTTCTTTTACGAATTCAACCATGATTCCAAATTGAATTTTAACATCTTTCAGCTCTTCTATAATTGTGAATAATTTTTTAATTAAGGCTTTTGGTAGTATAATTTTATTTGTATTCCCTTTTTCCACATCCATCTTTATTAATTGTTGGGAATTTCTTAAATCTCTCTTAATTTCCACCTCCGATAAGCCACCACCAACCATTTCATTTTCTGTTCTATTCCATTCATCGACAATTTCGAAATTCATATCTTCAATATTAATTTCCTTTTCTCTAGCATACACAGTAGATAGATAGTGGCGGATGAGAACAGCAAACATTCAGTAGAACCCCCCCCCCGGCGTAATCGGATTATTACATAACTGTTTTTAAATTTTTCTAATGTAAATA
>MQRL01557940.1:1585-13035 GCA_001938525.1 Dugesia japonica
GTTTAAAATAATTTTAAAACACTTGAAAATTTAAACAAATTCTACTTTTCCCATGAATTTCTGTAAAAATTCATACCAAAATGACCAATCTCGAGTAAATAATTGACCGAATCACCCAGAAAATTACCCAAATTCATCTGAATCAATCAAAAATTGACCAAATCGTCCAAAGATTGACCAATATTATTTAGACCAAGTAAATAACTGACCAATTTGTCCAAAGATTACCTAAACTGACCAAAGCCGAAGACAAAATTGACCCAATCATCTAAAAATTACCAATCCCAAGAAAATATTTAACCAATTTCACCTAAACAAACCAATAATTGTTCACATTTGACCTCACCGAGAAACCTTTCAACCAAATTCAACTGAACCAATCAAAAATTGACTACATTCAACCTAACTGAGAAAACTTTCAAACAATTTCACCTAAATCACCCAAAAATCATCAATCCCGAGGAAATTTCAGCCAAATTCACCTGAACCAATCAAAAATCGACCACATTCGACCTCACAGAAAAAATTTCAGACCAAATTCACCTATAAAACCCAATTAACCTGAACCATCCAAAAATAAACCTTATTCGACCTCACCGAATAAATTTTGGACAAAAAACCACTTAAAACCAATAAAAAATTGACCTCATTCGACCTCACCGAATATATTCCCAACTAAAAAGCTTATTAAAAATATTCCCAACTAAATACACAGGAAAATCCATAGCCACTTTGCCGCTTAAAAAGCTTAAAAGATTTTCCCAACTAAATACAAAGGAAAATGAATAGCCACTTTGCCGTCTAATAAGCTTGAAAGATTTTCCCAACTAAATACACAGGAAAATTTAAAAACAGTTAATCCTATTTCATAAAATTTCACCGATGAAATTAATCTGATCACATAATTTGTTCGCCGCCTATTTACATTAGAAAAATTTAAAAACTGTTATGCAATAATTCTCGCGACTAGATTAATTACATTATGTAACGCACACAAATGTTTGCCGCCACCTATTTACATTAGAAAAATTTAAAAACAGTTATGTCATAATCCGATTACGGTGGAGGGAGTTACTCATGTGTGCTGTTCTGGTCTATCTATCTACTCCTGACTTCAATATCTTGCTCTAATTTTCACCAAATCCATTTATAATTATAATTTTTATTTTACAAATTTTAGATTAAGCCCATCCATGCTCCTAATCTGCTACTTTATGTCAATATATTTTAATGAATTTTAATTTAATTAAATTTGATTCCAATAATTTAAATATAAAATTTTTTTTCCCATACGACAATTATATAAAATAATTAAATATATAAATAAATTATTCTTACATATATAAACATTTTTTTTTCGAATATTATCAGATAAATGTCCTTACAAATTGAGAATTCTATATAAAATATAAAATCATTGGTTCACAAATTTAAATAAAAAATTGAAAATGCGAAAATAATTAAATTAAAATAATTAATTATCAAAATGTTTCAACAAAATAATAAAATTAGTTTTCATTCAAAATATTTTACAGAGAAATTTATTTTGAAGTTCCCTATGAAATTTAAGCAAAATTGGCAGATAAAAGATAAATTATTATATTTACTTGATCCGATCAAAAATCTCTAATCAATAAATCCACCATAAACCATTCCAAAATTATAGACCATGGCAAGGTTTATCAAGAGGGAATGGTTTCATTTGATCACATCTGCTTACTTTCTCTACATAAAATTGTAAAGAAAACCTATAGAAAACTTTTGTAAAACCTTATGAAACTCATAAAACACTTCAGAAAATCTTTTGGAAACATATAAATCTCCATGGTAAGCTATACAAAACCATATAAAACACATAGAAGATCCATAGAAAACATAAAGAAAATCATTTTAAAAAAACTACATAAAACCTATAGAAAACATAGAAAAACGATAGAGAAACATATATACCCCCATATCAAGCGATAAAATATAGGAAACCAAAAATAAGCAATAAAATCTCAATAAAAAACCCATACAATTACCATAAAAATCATAGAAAATTTTAGAAATCCATAGAAAACCACAGATACATATTGAAAGTTTTTTATATTATAATTATTATTATAATGACATTTATATTAAATTATTAATTATTAAATCATATCATGCACAACTATGTAATACTAACGATACTCAACAGATTAATATCATTGAATCATGTAAATGTCAACAAACCAATAACCTCTTAATGACGGTTATACATTAACTTGTATAATATGTATAGTGTTTTATGAAGTATACATGTTTTTAATTGATCTTTACATGACTTTTATAGATTCTTGTTGGTTCTTAGAGGGGTTCATTGGATTTATATATTGTTTTATAGAATCTAGATAGAGTTTTGATAAGATCACTATTGAGTTTTCAAAAGTATTATCATAAATTTTCATAAAATTTATAAGGTTTTCATACGTTCTTATATGGTTTTATAGTGATTTATAATGATTTTATTAAGTTTCTATAGATTTCCAGGGTTTTCATAGAATTTTAAGGTCATATCGTCTCTTAATATATTTTATATATGTTTATTTAGTTTCATTGAGTATTATAGAGTTTTATAGGGCTTCAATAGTGTTTTGTAGTGCATATACAGTGTCCTTATATGTTTTTATAGAGTTATTATAGAGTATCTATAATGTTTTATAAAGTAGTATTGGGTCTTAATGAATTTTTATGATACTATTTAGTTTTATACGTTACCTATAGGGCTTTTATATAGTCTTATAAGGATTTTATAGGGGTTTCATATATTTTTCTAAGGTATTATAATTTTAATAATGACATCATTTACATTCAATTAACCTTATAAATTCGGGACAAAAGAATATACGGTGTGCATAAGTCTTATGACGTCTAGTTCATACCCTTAACGTACAAAATAAATAATGAGATCAGCCAGCATTGTTCGATTGCGAAATGAATCAAATAGAACATTAAACGCTTAGAGGACACATAAAGTTACTATTTTCACATTATAACACCTCACCTAGTTTATTAGAAAGAGTTATTTTTAGATATTGAGATAAAACATTAATCAATCGGTTTTCATCAACAAAACATTTTATCACACTTATTACTAATAATTATTAATTAATGCGATTTATAAAATACTCAAAATTTTTTTCCTTAAAGATCAAAGATAAATAATTTTAATTTACGGCAAAAAATGACAAATTGAAACTGAAATTGATTTATAAATGTGATATTAATGTTATTTCAATATAAACAATAAAATCGTCAGTCAATATCAATTATAGAAAATAAAAAAACTTCGGTTTTTATTTAGTAAAATTAGACAACCGTAATATATGATAAATCGTGGAACTACGAATGACAAGCCACAGTGTAATGGTATCTTAAAAAATGAATTTTGTGAAAACCTCGTAAATAGTTTGATGATTCACGTGTAATATTTGCTGAAACCCAAATTATTTAATAAAACAATGATATAAAATGATAATAATAATAATTGTGAGATATGACTAATCAAATAATATTTCATATTGACCTATTAATCGACATATGTATGTGATAATAGGTGAATGCGCGATTGACTTTTTGAATGTGTATGATTTTATGTATGATTTCTAAAGCTATATATATTTGTTACAGTGTCATTTTGTTTAGAATATATATATATGCTTAATTCGTTTTCGAATTATAATAATAATAATGTTAATAATATATATTTATTTATTTATTTTTATTAAATATTTAAATAGAAAATATAATTAAGAAGAAATTAAAAGAATATTGAAAAAAATAATTTTAATTTGAAACGATATCTTTACTTTTAATTTTATCCACTAAAAAGATTAAAAATGTAAATAATTATCTTTAAGATTTGTATTTAAACAAAATATAAATATATTTAATATAATTGAACAATAAATATTTAAATAAACTGTTGCCCTCAGTAAACATTATTTCATACACTTCATTATCTATTGTTCATGTCGTCGTTTTTATGTTAATAATTTCATTGTTCAAATTATATAGTTCTGATAATAAATATCAAGATAGGTTGTTTTTCTAAATTAATTTATCGGTAAATTAAATATTTAATTGATATTTTTATTTAATATTTGAATGTGTGTAAAGAAATCATTTTTATTTTCTATTTAAATTTATGCAATTAGGATCTCAATAAGATATTTCTTAAAATGCCACATCATCAGTAATTATGTTGCAACTGACAATTGGGTTTACAAAATGTTTTAGACTTATATTTGATTGGCCGCACACATATTTCTATTAATTTGAGTGGTCGAGTTTTTCATGGGTATGTTGATTCTGTGAGGATTTCGCAACGTTTTACCATGATTACGCAATTATTGTCTAATAATTATTTTGGTTTTAATTGATGAATTTGTATAAGATTTTGTTTAAATGAGGTCAAGTTATTTATCTTTTGTTTAAATTAAATATACCTTTAAATTAAATCACCTGCAGTTTTTTTGAAGTTTGCATGAAGATTTTATTAGGTTGAGTCATAAATAATTTCTGATGGATATACCAAGTTTATATTCATTTATTTTTTCAACGGAATAAATAATATTAATTATATGAATAAGAGTTTTCTTAGTTATTTGACAAATTAATGGTGTGTTATTTGATAAAATAATCTAGCTCTTTTTAATTGACTTTTTTGAAGAACTCGTATTTATTGAAATACAATACACAATGTTATATCAGAAGAATCACGGTTAGACTTACGGATAAGATCCAAATGAGAGTCTGGATTTAAAATATAATATTATTTATTTTCACCAATAATATATATGTGTGCTAAAAGAATAATGACTTTACGAGAAACAGACATTTTCGAAAAATCTTTATTAAAGGTTAGTAGCCAAATTTCAGTGAGTTGAATCCGAAAACTTGAAAGTTAGTATTTTAATCATTAGAAAAATGCAAACTTTATCTTCCCTAAGAGACATAGAAACTACATGTATGAAACAAGTGTGACAAAAGTAAATATCATTCTGTTCTAAATATATTTTAGAAAATATCTTTGTTTTAAACGTTGTTTCTAAATTATTTATATATTTTCAGATATTTTTACCCTTTAAAAAGTTTACAGAAAGCAAATAGTAATGTGACTCTTATCTGATATGTAAATAAATAAGTTTTAATAAATCCATTCATTGGAATTATTAATTTGCGTATAATGCAAGTAATTTGTTGTTTAAATGATTCATAAATCTCTCAATGTGAATTTTTTTAAAATTAATACTTTCAGTAAAAAGTCATTCACTTTTATTTGGTAAACTTTAGAAAAGCATTTTAATCAGAATGGGTAATTCTCTCACTGTTAAAAATCACACATCAAATAAAATTGAACTTGTTTATTATTTTGCTGGATCTAAAGAAGAATCTAAAAGAAAACTAAAACCAGAATCTATTGATCCGTCTGAAACAAAGAAGTGTTGTACTTCATTTAAATGCTCTGGCACTTTAATTGTATCTATTGATAATAAAGCTTTTCGAGCGGTTCAATTAAATGAATTCATTCATATTAATGAATTAGATAAAGGATTAATAATAATAGACACTGATTCTGGCGTAAGTCATTGGGAATTAGATTTAACGAAATACAAAATGAGAGTAGAAAGAAATTTAAATTGGAATCTTATTGGTGATAATGACGAAGATAGAAATGCTGCAAACAAATGGATAAAAACAATGAACTTTGTGACTTCTTGTTTCGGTAATGTGGTTGGCACTTACGTTGGTTTTGATAAAGCTGCTGGTACACAAGCGGGAAAGTATTTATCAGATTTTCTCGTGAATGGCATGACAGTGTCTGAAATCAAATCAAAACTTCCTAAAGATTTTAATTCATTAGAAAATATAAAACGAATTAATTATCAATTAATTGGAATTAATAGAGCTATTGATTTTGATTATTCTTATCTCAAAGAAGAAAGTACAATCAATGATGCAGAAAGCTTTAAATTTCTGCACAAACAGTTAATGAAAATAACTAGTCCGGATATAATGATTTATCTGGAAAATTGTGGTTTGGAGGAAGCTTTCCCTGTGTATGTTTATGCGAGTAAATTAGCATTAGAAATATTTAGGGAGATTCAAAAATTAAATGAAGATCAAATAACAAAATTAGAAGAGAATTATATGTCAATGTTCAACAATAACATGAAAACTATGTGGGACCATATTATTGAAAAGATATCAAAAAACTGTTCGGTTAAAACTGATGGAATTCTTAATAAAACTGCTACATTTCGATACCAAGATCAAAATATCTATGAAGTCCATAGCGTATTTAAATCTCGAGCTGAAAAACAAATACTTGACATAAAAAATGCATTCATTGAAAATAGAAAATATCAAACAGAATATTTATTTAATCAACCGAATAAAGAGGATAATAAATGTGGAGAAACATCTGATTAAAAAAATGATTAAATTTTCCAATTTAATTACTTTTTGAAAACTAGTAAATAAAACTTGATTGTTAAGTGAATTTTATCTTAGAATTATTGATAATAATTTGGGAATATGTGAGATAATTTATGTTTCATTAAATTAAGTAACAAACGTAAGCTTTGCGTTAGGCATATTTCAGTTTTATAATTTAATTGGCAATTGCTTCATCTAAGAATTTAAAATTGAGGGAGATACCAGTTTCAACTTAAACCTACAAAAATAAGTGCTTCGTTAAGAGAAAATTAGAGAAAAGAAGTATAATGTCAAGAAAATGAAATTAACACACAAATAGTCAACAAGTTACCAAATAATAAGATTACTTCCTTTAATAGTATTTAATATTTAGAAAATATTGAAATATTACTATTCAATAAAACATTACTAATTTCAGACATAATTTATTCAACAAAATCGAATATAACTTTATGAAATAAAAAAAATATTTTTATTTTAGAATTTAAATTATATTTACCATACACTCATAAACCATATATACTCATAAATATTAGGTACATAGGGACGCACTGAGTCACCTCCCTCCGCGTGTAAAAATTATTTCATAACTGGCTCATAATTTTCTAATGTAAATAGGTGGCGGCACACATTTGTGTGTATTACACAATGGCTCACTTTTTGGGATTTATAAAAGACGAGTAAATTTATATCTATTACATAACCTTGGCTCGTATTTTTGAATAGTTCACCGAATAATTTCAAATTTTAAGTTTCTAAGAGACAGTATTTTTCAAGCTTTTTAAGTGGTAAAAATTGTAATTATGTCCCACTACTTTAGAATGTATTAATATTTTATCAGTTAGAGCAACACATTGACAAAGAAGTACACGAAATACATGTTATAAAAAAAATACTGGTTTTGACATGGGAAATAAATATTGGTTATTGAAAATATAGGTTTTATCATTGAATATAAAACCATTAAACCAGATACATTCAACAAAGTAATTGTTATAAGTATGCTCTACTAATTAAATTGATTCTTCACTGATCCATCATTTTCATATTTAGAACAACATAGTTACAACCAAATAATACCTGTTCAATTATTTTTTATCCAAATTATATTTAACTTCATTTTTAGTATGTTTCTTTGCTTTACATTAAAGAAAAGATAAATAAGAACAAGAGTGAGAAAGATTAAGTAAAAAGAAGAAAATGTGGTTCATTGTCAAAGTCACTGAGACCTTTAATAAATTTATGTAAAATTTATGTAAAATACTACGTTCCATAAAATTCCCTGGAATTCATTAGGTTTTGACCAATTATTCAATTGAGCCATTAAATAACATGCATTATGCTCCTGATTGAACGCGCATACATAAGTAACTGTTATTAAACGCATATGTAAACAAAAATTAAAACATGAGTCATACATGTTCATCATGAATGCAACTAGAATATTATTGAACAGAAATCATTGAAACTATGTTTTAAACATGAAAGATTAACACTTCAACGTGTAAAATAAAGGTTTTAACAAATGCACTTTCTCACGGTGAACAGTAAATACTAATATTAACGAAGTTGATGTTTTTTTAATTGCATCAATCTAATTAATTAATTAAAAACGTGTGTGTGGAACAATTTGATATGAATACGTTTTATTTCGGCATAATTCAAAAACTCATGAAATACGTAAGTGACTTCTTTGATTTTTAAATAGATTTTTAATTTAAATGTTGAGAAAAATGAAATATTCAGTTAAATTTAATGATCAATATTGATAATTGTCTGATTAATATTTCATCCGGTTAGTTTTGTTAAATTTAAAACTTAAATTATTTTTTTTTGTGTTACGTATGATTTTCATTCGGATTTTCATCCAAATTTCATGAATCGGGTAAATATGGTAAACAATGACACATATTATTCGAATCATGCTCTAGATTTGATGAATTATATGACAAATGTAATGAAATCGGGTAGGATTTGTCGATTTTATTTAATGTTCACCTTATATTTAATTATTATTGTTATAATTATTATAATTGATGTATGGTTTTCATATAATTAAATTTGTGAAATTTTAATTTAAATGACTTTAATTATGATATTATTGCATCATATCTTTACCGACTTTACTTATTATTGAAAAGAAAAATTAAGGATTTTTAATTTAATAATTGCCGTCACTTGATTACAAATTTAATTTATGTGCTGACTTTTAATTTTAATGTTCTTCAAGGAAGCGATTAATATTAATTGCTTGTTTTTCAATTTATTTTAATAGGGATAGTGTTAGAAAAATTTTAACCATGTTATTCTTAATCAGCGTAAAGAATAAATACTATGTAATAAATACTTTGATGGCAAAAATCGTGTTAAAAAACTTTTTCAATACTCAAGATGCAACTTATATCATTGTTCCTCGGGAGAGACTCCCAAATTAAGAACATTTATTTTTACTATAACGTTTTGTCTATAAGATTTGACGATCTTAAGTTTACATATACTCAGCGTAAATTTCTCTATCTATCAATTTCTAAAAATTTGAGAAACTTTTTTATTTTTTCGAAAAATTTACAAGATCTGGGACAAGACTAAGCCTCATTTTTTCACCTAGGATAAAGTTTGATGATTTTTAACTCTGACTATCATGATCAGCAAAAACATTTTTTGGTGGTATATTTCATGGTCATTTAATGAAAAATTTTTCGAAAAATTTTTATTTTTGATAAATGATCTACATCAAATTCTACATTGATTAATGTAAAAATCTCGACAAAAACATTTTCAAAAATTTTCGAAATTTGGGATGTTTACCCAGATTCCTATAAATATTTGATATATAAATTAAAAACTTTTATATTATTTAAACAAAAATAGTTTGTTCAGCTCAATTTCGGAAAAAATCTCATAAAATAAATTTTAAAATAATCTACTGTAAAAACCTGAGTATTAAGAGGCAGGGGGGTTATTTTTGTAGATGTGTTTTCTAGTTTTGTAAACTGCAGCACGTATAACCTGCATAATTTTTATATGAGAGGCATTGTAGTCGGACTGAATAAAATAATCAAATCGAAAATTTTGGTGAAGTATCTATTCAATGTGATATACTACTATGGTATACTGTTGAAACTAAAGGGTTCAAATTAAAACTACAGGGCATGAGAAAAAAATGATCTACAGTTACTTTGTGTGTTCTAAAGGATGGTTTTAAACTTCTGCCTTTTGTTACTCTGGACAGAAACACACTTCTAAAGACTCGAATTCCTGAATCAAAGCTTGTCATCGTAGCTAATGGATCCAGTAGGATGCATCACGAAACTCTTGAGATATGGCTTAAGAAAATATGAAAGAGTTAAATTACTTTATCTAAAAAAACACCATGGAACTAGGATCCAAAAGTACTATCACTGCTTATATTTGATATCCATTGCTCTTGGTTTTATTATCGATTTTGATAAGTTTTCTAATTAATGCGATCGACGTACATCATCTTTATCCACCCAAGTTTTCTAATACCATCTTCTGTTAATTGTACACTCCTTAAAGGTTCTGTACATAGCGCCCGGTTTATGATCGTAATTGCTTTCTTTCTTAATGTGCCAGTTGTGATGCCATTAATGTTCTTCTTTACGGATTGGAACTTTTACTTCCTTAACTGGGTGTTTCGCCCCAACTGTTTCTTCAGTCTTCGACCTATTATGCTCTTTGTCTTTACTCCTGAAGTGACAATGGCAGAAGACGTCACTTTCTCTTTCCATTCAAACCCATGTGGAACGCTGTGGAGAATTCCCTAACTTTTATTTGATAACAAATACATGATTAACCCTTACAGAAAAATTTAGACATAAGTTGTTAGTTATTTATTTAGTATAAAATTCGATATCAATAGTCAAATTAAAATCATATTTAATTAACCAACAAAATTTACTTTAATTTCCAATAGTGTACAGTAAACACACTAGCTGCACGGTTTTTCTATTGCATGACCAAGTTTTTAATATCAAAACTTCGATCTGGGTGGTAAAAAATCGTAGTTGTGGTATTTGTTTATTAATTTTTAACAAAAAATGCAGTTGATTGGTTGGCGAATCACATAAATTTACGAATATATGAAACTGAAAATAGCGATTCACAATATTTTGATGTCTATATTCTTTTTAATTAAAATGAATGTAGACAATTTTAATTTTTAAGTAGTCTCGTTAGAATGAGATATGTAAAATTATTAATTTCGTTTAAAACCCGCGCAGTTGGAGGGTTTACTGTATTTATTAATTAAAATTATTTAATCAAAGGAAATTACTGCTAATAAGCTAATTAAATTTTATTGTAAAGGTAATTGTTTGGATTATTCTGAACATTAATGACGAAAATCAGCTAAAATATTAATTCAATCTAATTTAAACAAATAAGATAAATTTTATCGAATTATTAACGCAAATGTGAATGAAATAAAATTATAGAAATCAAAAATAATATCATTAAGACCCGGTTTATTTTAACACCTCACTGAATAAATCTCTGTTGCATACTCCTCTCATTTTAATTCTACTCGATTTTCATGCTGCACCTTCAATTAGTCAGTAAATTTAATTCACCTTTCATTCTGTCGATCATTATTTTTCCCCTTCTTAATTAACTCCAATTTAATTTGTTTGACTCTAATTTACTCTGGGTGGCTTTCGTTTCTTTTTTCCTCAAATCTAATCTGGCTCAATTTTACTTCAACCCTTCTTTGCCCCGAAACATAATTTCTCGATTCGATTCTTTATGGCAACGATATTCGTCGATTAAATACTTTTACTTGTTTTTAGTTGACTAGATAATTGTTTACTTGCTTCTTATTAATCAAGTAATTTTTTATCGATATTTTTTATTAGCCTTGTTTATTCAATACAAGTTTGGACTCGCAACTCATGTAGCTCCAATTTACTGCATGACGCCGTCTACTCATTATCTACTCTATAACTTGATTGAACCTGTTTTTCATT
>MQRL01558409.1:5388-16630 GCA_001938525.1 Dugesia japonica
GTTTTGAAAGTGTTTGAAGACTTCACTTTCTTTCTGTTTAAGATGTTCTTTAATTCTTGTACGGATGGTTCTCACTGATTCTCCTATATATGTATTCTTACATAAGGTGCATGCTATTTTGTAAGTGATTTTTTTTATTGCAAATATTTCTACCATCACAAATGCATTTGGGACCACAAAAACTATGTCTATGTTTATGTAATTAGATGCCCAAAGGTGCTTGCGTTATAAATATAATTCTTGGATTGTGTTTTAGTTTCGACTTTTTAATTATATTTTGCATGATTTGGCTACATTTCTCATTAATAAAAGGTAATTTAATTACTTTATTTGTCTTTGTTTGATTTTATTAACTTCTGTATTTGAGTATAGATGTTTATATACAATTCTATTTGGATAACCATTATTTAGAAATTTATTTTTTATCAACCTGAGGGAATTCAGTCTCACGTCTTCGTTTGAAGATAGTCTTTCAGCTCTTATTATTTCACCTTTGATTATTCCAATTTTCTGTCTGATGGTAGTATTACTACTACAGGGTAATATATGTCCACTGTAAAATGGTTTCATATACAACTGGGTAAATAATAATTCACCAGGTTTCTTTTGTATTAAGATGTCCAGAAAAGGAATTTGAAAGTCGATTGACTTCTCTAAAGTGAATTTGATGTTATCATTATTACTATTGACCAGTTCTAAGATATTTTCTAAAGAAGAATTAGTAACAAAGAAAATATCGTCTTTATTTCTGAACCAAAGATATATCTTCTTCTCAGCTTTGAGAATAATTTTATTTTTAAAGAAGTTCATGAAAATTATCGCTAGAATTGGAGATAAATTATTACCCAATACAAGACCACTTTTTGTTCAAAAAGTTGATCACCTATAAAAATGCAGTCAGAGAAGAGACACAAATTAATAAGACATTTGAAATCATTTTTGGTGATTTCAAGAATATCTGTATGTTCTTTATATCTCTTTAAGTAATCACTTACAATATCGATGACATTTTCCGGTCCTTCAACGGGAAATGATCCATAAATTATAAATTTTATAAAACATTCATAAATTATATATAACATAATTAAAAACACAAAATGAACTTTTTAAAATTTATAAAAAGAATTAAAATTTTATTTATAATATATTATAATAATTTGAAAAAAAATTCTTTATATAAAATTTTTTATAAATATAAATTGTAATCAAATTATTAAAAAAATTTTAAAAATCACTAATATATGAAAATTATATAAAAACACAACTAAAAAATTAAACATTCAAAAAATTTTTCAATTTAATTAAAAACAGTTTCTGTAAATATTTTAAGAGATAATTAAAAAATAAAATAATTAATTCATAATTAAAATAAACCAATAAACATCTGATAAAATCTAAATAATTGAGATCTATTTTGTTGAATCAATCAAAAAGCTAACATGTTCCTGAAGAAGACTATTGTTTGAACTTTTTTACATGATTATGCATTTTGTTTAATAATAACAAAAAGAGTTTGATACCCCTGGTCTTTGATGCTTAAAGGTTTCATTATTATATGGTCTATGATGTTTAAAGGTTCCATTAATACGGTCAAAGTTGGTTTAAATGTGGCAAAGATGTCTAATATGTGCTAAAGTTTAGCAAAATGGTATAAAATATGACATTCGTTGAATAGGTTACAGTTTCGATGGAATTCCTCACGGATTCGTGTATAGCCAATTATTGGCTATGATGACTGATTGTTTTTAAACAATTGTAGTTGTGTTCGATTTATAATCGGATGTGAACGGTTAGAAAAACTGCTACCGAAAATGTACATGCTAAATCTGTCTTAGTATAGTTAAAACTATTCAAGCTGTTCAATAAATTCAATTATGAACGGTTTCAGATGGATCTTAACGATTGTAGTGGTATACGATTTCAGATTCAACGTGAACGGTCGAAATGAATGCGGTGCTGTACATCGCCGGATGATGTAATGTAATTATGCAGAAGAAAAACAAGACTGTTACTGAAACAATGCTTGATAATAATTACTAAAAATGTATTACAATTAAAGTTAATATAATGTAATGAGTACATAACTAAGGCGTCATTAAAATCAAATTGCAGTAGTACTAGCTCAATTACATAATCGCACACTTAAACTTTCGACCAATTAAATGGCTGGAAACACTGTAATTCTAGCCGCAAAATTTTTCTACTCCGGAATGTCGGGTTCGGACTGGTGCGGACATATCTATCTACTATATTGATTTATTTGATACATAATACTTATCATTCAGAATAATTATCGATCGATATTTGATAATTCTCTCATTGATCGCAAAAATACTATTCATATTATACAAAAAGAAAATTTTAAAAAAACAAGTAAATGATCAATAATATTTTATTAATGGTATACAAAATATTACAATTTTATTTGATATAAATTAAACTACCTCTTAACAAATTTTTGACAGTTAACTAAAACTATGAAAATAATAAATATTTCATTTGATCAGTTATAAAAACTTTTTTATGAAATATAAAAAATAACAACAAAAATATCATTTGTAAAAGAAATTTCGAATAGTAGTTTATTATTTTAGGTAAATAAAAAATGAAACTGAACAAAAATTATAAATCTTTGAAATAAATAGACATAAAAAAAAGAAACCAAAAATAATAAAACACGAATACTTGAAATTTGCAGTCAAAGTATCTCTCCAACAACAAAACTACAAGGCGCTGTCGGATAATATATCTACTATGCAAACAGTATACTCTAAACTAAAAAGGAAGCAATTCATTATGTTCCACCGAATTTATTTATTTTTATTCATTTTTAAGAAGAAAAGGAAATTTTAGCAGCCCCAACCAACCTCACTAAGTTTAAATCCTCCAGACTCAACGAGTCCAATACCGATTCCCGTTAATTGCTCTACATTAAGTTACTTCTAGAAAAAATACAAATAAGGGTGAAAGAATTTATGAATGTTAATATGACGCGAGAGAAATTTACTTAAAAATTCAACAATTTCCCTTAATTTAAGCAAAATGTGTTAATATCGCGTTATGAGTTGGTGCGCTTCAATCTCTCTATTAACTATAAAGTATTAAGATCCAAAGTTGTGTTTACAAATATCAATGATAAACGTTTATAGAGTGGTAACAATAKAACCAGAAATTATGGATACAACTACATCATAATACAGGATAGAAGGTAGGATATTTGTCGCGTAATTAATACAACTAAACAGCCAATAAACAAGTAATCTATTGTGATTTGTTATTAATAATAATTTATTATTTAATATGATAGAAACCAAGGATAGTAATATGATTATTTGTGTAATTTGATTCTGTTTTGTTATTTGTGTTTAAAAACTTTATGCGTCAGACTGTGTTTAAAATGTATTAGTCTTATTCGTCTTCTTATTACAGTTTATGCATGTTAAAATCTAAAATATGAATTAAAATTAAAATCCGTTAATAAAATTTCGAAATCAGAAGTAAAACGTGCATTTGTAATAATTCAAAAATAGGTCTAAAATTTTATTTTAAAAAATATCAGCAAATCAAATATCTTTCCCTCCTGAGGTGGGAATTGATGTAATGTTATGACCTACTATTACATTACTTACTTTACTTACTAATTATAAATATAGTTTTTTTTTAAAATATTTTTAAATAATCATTTATTTATAAATTTATTTTCAGATAAAGATGAAGAGTAAAAAATTGGATTGGATAATTCATAACAGATTTAGTTTGACATTTAATAATAGAAAACTTTTTAATTTATTTTTGAATGATCAATAATATTTATTAATCAGCTATCTCCTGTCTTCCTACAAAATAATTCACAAACACGTCTTCAAATTAATATTGGTTTATTTGTGACAAACAATATTCATTTTCAAAATTATGGTAAAAATAAATTTAAAACAATGTTGCCTAGAAACAGCTCAAACCAAAATAATACTAATAATTATAATACTAATAATAATTGTAATAAAAAAATTATTATTTGTATTGAAAACTAAATACAATTTAATAAAATTGTATTATAATAAAAGTGGCAATTTCACACTAATTGCATTCTTAAACATAGGGAATATAAGTGATGCAATGATTAGATAAGTATATTATACAATTAATACTGTTCATACGGGTCGCATCAATCTCAACATATATACGGGTCAAATCAATATATACTATATCTTACTCACATCTTCTCCGCTTGATATGACGTATGCCATTCAATATTTCGAAAAATTTCAGTTCCATCATTTTTCTTAATTTAATAGCTCATATTGTGTAGTTTATCAATTATAGTGTAAGCACTATCATATCATTTTTCTTGTTTATTTCTAACATCAATTTTACTCCTTACTTTGTCACCAATTTTAAAACTCCTTTCTGTTTTATTGTGCATTGGATTCAATAAATCTTCATTGTCAGAAATTTATCTGAGCTTTTATTTTTATCTATACTTAGCTTTTTCCCAAAAATTATTTCTGCAGAACTTATTTTAGTACTTTTATGAATTGTCGAATTCATAGTAAATTCTATTTGAGGTAAACATTCTTCCCAATTTCTGAATAATTTATCATCGACACAGCAACATATCCAGTTTCTAATCGTTCGAAATTGCCGTTCTATTTGACCATTTGCTTGATAGTGGTATGGATAATTACAGTGATTCCTAACCTTTTTTTGTTGTGGCACACTTTTAACGATTAATTTAACTTTTAATTTTTAAAGACATTTTAACTTTTGTATTTTTTTATGTAAATAGATTCAAATGTTTCATTAGATGCTAATATTAGACATTCCTCTTTCGTTTTCATTGTATACACTTTTCCTTCATGACATAGTTTGCAACTCTGTGTATTTTGCTTTACATATTCTTCAAATTTTTCCATAAAATCGTACACCTTTTGAAATCCAGCATAGCATAGTTTCTTGTGCTTTTCCGTAATGGTGTCATTTCGTTTATCATATCATTTCAATATGAAGATATTAGATTTTTAGATTGAAATTGATTTCTTCCATTCACTTCAGTAGAATTAATGGAGAAATTATTAACACAATCGAGGAATTATTCAATATTAAATTCATTTAGATTAACACCTAAAAAATCTCTTTTTTCATATGAATATGTAAAAAAAGATAACATCACTCAAGTTGAACAATTATTAAAATCAAATAGAGTTCCAAGACGAGAAGATTTTTTCAGTAAGTTAACACAATTTTATATTTTTTACTAGAGTTAAATAAACTTGGAAACATGTGGAATTATACACTTCACTATATAAAATTGTATGTTTTAATATTAGCAGATTTCTTAGATTTCATAATTCATGTTTAAATAATATTCTTCAATTAGATCCATGTTATTCATATTCAGCACCAGAATATAGTTGGGAAACAGGAATGTTAAGTGTGGGTGTAAAATTAAAATGTGCAAAATCTTCAACCTATGACACTTTCTTAGTCATTGAAGAAGGTATTAGAGGAGGATATTTTGGAGTATTAGGGGAATGACAAGTATTTAGTCATGATATTAAAAATCTAAATTTTAAAAGAATATATAAACCACAATTAGAAGAAGGAAAAAATATTACAGATGATTATTTTTAAGAAGTATTACAAAAATGTATCGATGAAAACAGTTTATTTGGGGCATGTATGATAAAACCTCTTCCTACAGGAGAAATTTATTCAAATTCTAATTTAACATATGAAAAGGCAACTGATAATATTAATTACATTTGTGTAGTGGACCTAGACTATCCAATGGAAATACATGATAAGACAAAATATTTTCCATTAGCACCAGAAAGAATAAATATTACAGAAGACATGTTAAGTAATTGTCAAAAATTAGTCAATAAGAAATTACCAAAGAAAAATATTAAACTTACATTAAATCAATTTGACAAGGAAAAATACGTCGTACTTGGAAGTACTNTAGATTTATATTTGGAACATGGGATAAAAATAAAAAAAATATAGAAGAAATTTAAAATGAGAACATCTACGTGGTTTATGAACATGTTCATAAATTAATAGAATTAAGAAAAGAAGCTAAAAGAAATGGTGATGTTTTTGAAGATTACATTTATAAATTAATGTTAAATGCATTCTATGGAAAAACATTAGGAAATATAAGAAATAGGTGTAACATAGAAATAGTTGACAATGATAGAGATTATCAAAAATTTGCATCTAAAAAAATTTCAAATCAAGTAAAATTTTTACATGTAATGATATTAATGAAGCAGAAATAGCATCAATGCATATGGTAAAAGAGAAATTGCGAAATAATAAATTTCCTTATATAGGATTCACAATTCTTGAATATGCAAAAGGGGTAATATATGATTTTATATACAATAAAATGGTTCCTTTAATAGGAGAAAATAATTATAAAATTCATTACAGTAATAGTGTGACAAAAGACACTCCAATGATTTTAAAAAAAGATTCAAATGTATTAATTAAAAAGATTTCAGAAATATCAACATGTTATGAAAAAAAATTGATGGTAAAGAATATTCCTTTCCAGAGAGTTATGAAATAAGGACTAAAAGTGGATGGAGTAAATTAAACAAAGTAATTAAACATTCTACAAAGAAAATGATTTACAGAGTAAGAACTAAATTAGTAGTTGTTGATGTAACAGAAGATCATTCACTATTAAATGAAAATGGTGAAGAAATTAAACCAACAGATGTAAGTAATGAAACCAAATTACTTCATACAAATTATTTAAAAATACAAACAATGAAATAAATATTTATAAAATTTTATCTGATATTTATGAGAATGAACATAATGATTTACTTTCAAAGAAGGCTTTTATAGATGACTTCTTTCTTGGAGATGGTTCAGCAGGAATTTATAAATATAAATCAGGAATAAAATATTGTTGTACATTTAATAATCAAGATTTATATTTATTAAATAAAATAAAAATATTTCATAAAGAAGTTTATAATAAAGAATCAATGATATACGATACAATGAAATCATCAGACGTTTTTAAACTTAATTTACAAAATCTCCAAAAACATGCGAATTATTATTCTAAAAATTATTATAATAAATTTGAAAAGACAAAACAAATTCCTAAATATATTTTAAATGCATCATTTAACACAAGATATTGGTTCTTTACAGGATTTTATGCAGCAGATGGCAATAAAACTTTCATCGGGAGAAATAGTTATAAAACAATTAGTTTTACACAAAAAGGTAAAGAATGTTTTACACAGTTATTTTATTTGGCCACATCTTTAGGTAATAATTTAGTTGTTTCAGAAAGAAAAGATAAACCTTATTGTTTCAGTGCTTTACAAACAAAAACTAATATTTCAACTAATGTCCAAAGTGTTAGATTTTTAAGAGAAGGATTAGAATATGTTTATGATATTGAAACTGATGATGGATCATTTAATTGTGGATTTCTTTTAATTATAAAAAATACTGCTTGTATATTTGTTTAATTAAAAGGTAGAGATAATTTAACAAAACTAGACAGTTTATTGGGGAATAATTGATTTCAGATTAAAGATGAATTACCTGATTCTGAAATAATTCAAGATGATTTTATAAAAGCAAAACTTATGGATATAGTTATATTGATAGAGGAGATGTTTATTTTAATTCGAGAAACAAGGGTATAAAAAAACCAATAAGATTATGATGAAAGATTTTGATGAAGTTTTAAAATATCCATAAAAAGTATTTTATGGAAAAAATCATTCTTTAGTATCCAATTTACATGAAATTGAATTAGTTTCACAAAATAAGATTGCAATTATAAGATATGATGACAACAGAATTATAGAAGATAATGCAACAATATCATGGCAACATGGAAATAAATATCAATGTGAAATATGTGATGAGTGGCATTTAAGATTAGACTTAATAAATAAAACTTTACCATGTATGACTTTTTTATTATAAGAAATAGCGACAAGCAGCATAATGAGTAATACAACCAATACAACGGAAGAAGAATTAGAAAAATTAATAAATTCAAAGAAATGTAAATCAGTAAAGATTGATGGTAAAAATTATTATATCAGTAAAAAAGTAAAAGATGAACTTAAAAAATCACATAGTGAGGGTAGCGAAGCCCATGAAGATGGATTTGCTTTTCTAGCAGCGATTCCCACTATCAAAGGGGCTTAAGCTGGCACAGCATAATTGGCTTCCGGCAAAGCATCAACGGTTACTAATTTCAGAAATGCAATAAAAGTACAAAAAGAAATTGAATTAATAGAAGCAAATAAACCTAAAGAACAAAAAGAAGAAGCCAAAAAAGAAACTAAAGGAGAAAGCGAAGCCTATCAAGGGACAGGTATTTATTTAACTCCTCACCAGGGTTCAGCTATTCATAAATATTTAAATAATATCATTGATGATCCTAATTTAAATCAATTAACAAAAATTTTAAAAATGCAATTGAAATCCGCGAAGCCCAAAAAGGAACTGGATTATATTTACAACCTTATAAATTTTTTAAGAAAATAGATAAGATGAATACAGAAGAAGTGGAATATAGAATTAAAGAATTGAAAGCATTAATTAAATCACAAGAAAAATATAATATTTTTTTACTGGACATGTTACTGAATCTAGAGATTTACAAAGTGATTTATTTATTTTACAAAAACCAATTATTACAGCAATAGAAAATAATAAACCAATAAATACATTAGTTTTAAAAGAGGATCCGGCCCAGGAGCATCCGACACCCACCCGGAAGGAATTTTTATTAGATAAAGATAAAGATAAATAGAGATGTAACCTTTAAACAAGATAAATTAATCCAATTTTTATTAGATGATAATACAACACCATTTCATCCTAAGGATATGAAAATTAATAAATCATTAACATCAAGAATAACACCCATAATAACTACAACAGATTTCGGGGGAAATAAAAATTTTACAACAATAAAGTATAAAAATAATGATTCGAATATATTTTTCTTTATTGTTGATGTTAAACCACATTATTCAGTTAATGGAAAAATTCATAATTATTCAGATAAAATTACGGATATAATTTTAGGTAATAAAGGAAAAAGGAGATGATGAAACGAAAAATAATATTGAAATATATTTAAATGAGATAATAAAACATACACTGGTTACTAATCAATATTATAATTTTTAAAATTAAAATTAATGAAAGGTAGATCGAAAAGTTTGGTTAGAAGAAAAGAAGGGGAATCTTTAGGCCCTTTGGATTTATTTGAAAATTTAACATTATTAATTTCAGCAGCAAAATCTGGACATGATAATGTAGATGAAGAAATAAAGAGTGTTTGTAAAAATTAAAAACTATGGGATTGATTTCTTATTTAATTTATGAATATGAATTCAGAATATGAACTTGGATTGATTTGTTTTACATGTTACAATATTAATTTTAACATTACAAGTGGAAATAATAAATTTATTCATAATACTAAAGAAGTTAAAATTGAACCTAGAGCTTATGAAATAAAAGAAATTTCAAATAGATTAGAAAAATATGGAATAGAAGTTTCAGCTGATACTTCAACAACAAAATGTAACATGAAAACAAAAGACTTATTAACTTTTAATGATAAATCTTTTTTTCAAAAAATCATAGGTTTTAAAGTAAACATTTATCCTCCAGGAAATTATTATTCAGATGATAAAATTGATATTTCAAATATTAACATGATAAATATTACATGCAATATTGTTTAAGGTAATTATGCAATATCTCCAAAAGGTAACACTCAACAAATTAATTTATTATATTCATTTCCAATGTATACAGTACCTTTTAAATTTAAAATTATTGAAAGACCTTCTACAACAATTTATTCTAAAATTAATACAAAATACATGTACAGTTTAAAATTTAACATTGTATATGAAAACTTTAACACAATAGATTATAACTAAGAGATGATATCAATATTAGTTCATTTAAGAAAAAATAGACACTTATAATTTTCCGACACATGCATGTCTGAATTTTACATTTTAGATTTTACATTTAACATTTTAGATTTTAGATTTAGGTTTTTATATTTAACATTTAATAAATGACATACAATTTATTAGATTTCTTATAAACATTTTGAATAAATACAACAACAAATTTTGATTAATATTTAATTGCTGACTTTTTAGATTTACCCTTAGAAATTTATATGAAAAATGAAATACCTGAATTTAAAGGGGCGCTTGCGCCCCTGTGAATTTAATATTCAATTATCAAAGTTTAGATCAAAAAGGAACTCATTGGATAGCTTACAGTGACGGAGTTTATTTTAACTCTTTTGGCTTAAAACCTTTTGATCAACTTGAACCCCATGTAAAAAAATATAATAAAATTCAAGTTCAACATTTTAATTTAAAATTCTGTGGTACCTTGTGTATTTATTTTTTATATAAACTTAAGGATAATACTTTTGATGAAATAATTTCAGAAATGGAAAACTTGTATAATTCATTATTAGAAAAGGAATGAATAAGTTTGGTGAAAGTTTATGTGGTGTAAATAATTCACAACTAATTAAACATGTTGATGCTAAAATTAGAATTTCAAATGTTGAAAATGAAAGTAAATTTGTAAATGAAACAGGTGACACAATTACATCTTTAAAAATAAAAGATAATCCTAAAGATTTAACAGATGCAGTTAATTTACAATACAGTAAGAAATTAGAACAACAGATAGAAAGAAATGAATTAATTTTCACATAAAAGTTTACATAAATTGCATTTACGTCTATGTTATATTTTCTAACATAACATAGGTGTCTATGTTATATTCTCAAACATAGTGCAGATCTCTATGTAATATTGTGAAACATAACATGGTTGAATAGATAATTTTTACAAACATAACATAGATGTCAATGAAGTCTAACAAAAACACAAAAGAAATTCATACACAGTACACTAATTTACTCTTATACACAGTAATTCATTGGATATTATACATACACAATAAACCATATAAAGTCACTAGATTCATACAATAAACCCAAAAGTTTCTTATAATACACTCATTAAGATCTATAAAGTCATCTAATACACAAAATTAACCCAATATAGTGATATAATACACACATAATATACTAAATATATTCATATAATGCAAATAATATACCATATAATTCACACAATACATGAAATAATGTCATATAATACGCATAGTACACGAAATGTCATATAATACATATATT
>MQRL01559164.1:0-13403 GCA_001938525.1 Dugesia japonica
TAATAATAATAATAATAATAATAATAATAATAATAATAATAATAATAATAATAATAAAAATAATGAAAATAATATAATAATAACAATGTCTAATATATTTTTTTAATGTCTAATACATATAATTTTGTCTCTATATTTTGTCCTACCACCTATTTGTACAGGAAGATCTCATTGGGATTACGTTTTCTAACAGTAATAAATAAATCTCATCAGATATTTGTTTATTTTTATTGAAAACCTCAATTTGTAAAACTAAATCTTTTTTTTTCATTAAAATAAGAAAAGGCTTCGATCAAAACAAAATTTATTTGTAAAGAGATTCAAATTTTCGACAATACTCTTCTTCAAGAACATGTTGGCTTCTTGAGATATTCAATACTCAATTCTTCAAATTTTATCGCAATTTTATTGGTTGATTTTTTTTATACTTTAATTTTAAATTTTAATAAAAAAAGAAATCACTAAAATTTAAAATTAAAAGTATAAAAAAAAATTAACCAATAAAATTTCAATAAAATTTAAAGAATTTAGTAACAAAGATTTGTTGTATTGAATATCTCAAGAAGCCAACATGTTCCTGAAGAATACTTTTGTCGAAAATTTGAAACTTTTTACAAATAAATTTTATTTTGATCGAACCCTTTTCTTATTTTAATGAAATAATCATCTCAAATGCGATCAATGGTTAACTGTCCAACAATTATTCTCACAATAATTCTGTTTGTAATTATAAATCTTCTTTACTAAACTGTTACTTTATGACACAAAATTATTGACAGCAAACAGATACAAAATTTGATTTGAAACTGTTTTATTTTACAATCAAACTGAGATTAGCTATCATGTTTTTAAGGCTCTCTATATTATCGACGAGATAATTGAATAATTTGACGCGAAAATCATTTTCCAACTCACAGATACACTCATATATCAAACACAAAATGATCAAATGAACCAATGATTGCATAGGATTGTACAACACAATTCCATCAATTGATCTCACAAACATGATTCGTCATTTGACTGAATCAATCAATGAATGAATGATTTATTATTGAATATTAATCGGTTCAATTTGAAAATATCAGATCATATTTCCAAACTAAATCATCAAGCAACGACTATACAAACGGGTATTGTGAAATTTTGCAAGGTCAATTCAAGTCACTGTTATCAAATAAATGAAACAATCAATAAAAACCTAAAGACAAACATCTCATTATAATGATTCGACTGATATTGACTGATCATATGATAGAAAATGAGGGAATCTTGAGAGAACATAATGATAATGCATATTATGATGTCATTGATATCGAAGACTATCAATTTTCACTAGATCAATCTTAATAATATCTGTCGTTCACGATCCATCATATTGAATCAAGATCAAACGTATTTTACTAAGAGAAATTGTTTTAATTTTTAACTTTTAATACTGGGTTTTAATTACTTTTGAAATTAAACCTACAATTTGCTTTTTATAGCATGCTTTTCAACAACACGCGATTACAAACAAAAACTACTACTAAAAATAAAATTAGACTCTATATAGAAAATCTATCTTTAAATTTGTGAGATTTGTAGATGAACGGTATTTGATGACATTGAAATGAACAACTATAACCCTGGAGTAGCGCTCTTAATACGATTTAATCAATATTCACAATTACAAATAGAATTATTGCGAGAATAATTGATGGACAATTAACCATTGATCACATTTGAGATTATATTAAATTAAAATTTAAATTAAAATTAGCAAACTAGATAAGATTTCATACTTGATTGTGGATGATTTTCAGTGATAAAACAAAGGAGATAAGAGATAATATGGAAATATTTTATAAATTATGTAGGAAATTATGAGAAATAATTAAGTTTCATAAAACTTTAACATATTTGAAAGATTTTTATCAGTTGCGATTGACAATGAGTTTGCGGTGCTCGAAATCGTATACTTTTAATGGGACATGTATATCAACAATGATAATGAGGAGATATTTGGTGGAAATGTGTTACATTTATGTGTAACAACCTTATTTGAAGCTGAAATTCTTATATAATCACAGAAAATTATACAGGGTCACAAAGGATCATATAAAATTATATAAGATCATGCAAAATGATATAGTATCAAATAGGATTATACACGATCATATAAAATCATAAATGATCATATAAAATCATAAAGGATCATACAGAATCATATTGGATCAGAAAATATCAAACAAAATAATATAGAATCATATAGAAATATCATACAAAATAATATAGAATCATATAAGATCATATAGAATCATATAGGATCATATAAAATTATAAAGGATCATATAAGATCATAAAGGATCATATAATATCATACAGGATCATATAAAATCATATAGAATAATATAGGATCATATAGAATAATATAGGATCATATAAAATCATATAAAATCATATAGAATAATATAGGATCATATAGAATCATACAGGATCATATAGAATAATATAGGATCATATAGAATAATATAGGATCATATAAAAGCATATAGGATCATGTAATAAATTGAATAGGATCATGTAATAAATTGAATAGGATCATGTAATAAATTGAATAGGATCATGTAATAAATCATAAAATAATAAAATAATTATATAAAATCGTTTAGGATCATACAAAATCATATAGGATCATATAGAATAATACAAGATCGTATAAAATCATAAAGAATAATATAGGATCATATAGAATCATATAATATCATATAAAATCATATAGAATAATATAGGATCATATAGAATCATAAAAAATCACATAGGATCATGTAGGATCATATAAAATCATATAGAATAATATAGGATCATATAAAATCATATAGAATCATATAGGATCATATAAAATAATATAGGATCATAAAGAATAATATAGGATCATATAAAAGCATATAGGATGATGTAGGATCATGTAATAAATTAAATAGGATCATGTAGGATCATGTAATAAATTAAATAGGATCATGTAATAAATTGAATAGGATCATGTAATAAATCATAAAATAATAAAATAATTATATAAAATTGTTTAGGATCAAATAAAATCATATAGGATCATATAGAATAATACAAGATCATATAAAATCATAAAGAATAATATAGGATCATATAGAATCATATAATATCATATAATATCATATAAAATCATATAAAATCATATAGAATAATATAGGATCATGTAGAATCATAAAAAATCATATAGGATCATAAAGGATCATACAGGATCATAAAGGATCATATAAACTCATACAGGATCATACATGATCATATAAACTCATATAGGATCATATAGGATCATAAAGGATAATATAAACTCATACAGGATCATAAAGGATAATATAAACTCATACAGGATCATATTGGATCATATAAATCATACAGGATCATAAAGGATCATATAAACGCATACAGGATCATATTGGATCATATAAATCATACAGGATCATAAAGGATCATATAAACTCATACAGGATTATATAAACTCATATAGGATCATAAAGGATCATATAAATCATACAGGATCATATAAACGCATACAGGATCATATAGGATCAAATAATTTCATAAAAATAAGTGCTATATCTTATGATCCTATAAGAAAAAAAGCAACAATAATGACAACAATTATATTTACCTGATTATATGAAATTGCCTTCTTGTTGTTATTTCCACCACCGCTGTTATTGTTATTGTTGTTGTTGTTGTTATAGTGCTTATTGAGATGGTGATGATGATGAGGTGGAGCTCGTATTGCTTGTTGCATGAAAGCTGCTGCTGCTGCGGCTGCTGCCGGATGAATATTGTGAGAGATATTATTGAAGAAAGATGGTTGCTGTCCCCCACCAATACAATCACTGTTGCGTCTCTGATTTGTCGACATCATGATTGACTGAGGCTGAGACGGATGATGAGGCATCAGCAAAGTATGATGATGTGGAGGAGGAGCCATTTGCTGGAACGGTAGAGGAAGTTGAGGTGCTGGACCAGGAATAAGAGCAGGCCCGAATTGCGAGAAAATGCTAGAGTAAACCAATCGTCGAATCATGTAAATAGCGGTCTCTACAGCTTCATAAGTACCAAATATTTCAACTGGATGAAGATCTTGATCACCAAATAGAGCAAGGTCAGGATTGTGTAATGTTTCATTACTGTGACTGGAATTTCGTTTTTTGTGCTGCTGATGTGATTCTGCAGTCGATGTTGCGACAGGATGAGGAAGAGGAGGAGCAGGAGGAGCAGGAGGAGGAGACGAGGAAGCTGTTGCTGCTGCTGCAACTGCTGCTGCTGCTGTTGTTGTTGTTATAAGGTCATCATCAACTTCATCGTCATTATCATCTTCATCAATGTCATTGTTATTATTAGTTGTGGAGGAGGAGGAATTGTTGACATTATTATTGTTTATTAATTCATTATTATTATTATTATCTTGATTATTATCCACTGATTTTAGATTAGTATTTTCATCTGTAATATCAATCATTTGCTGTAGGGTTGGCGTTTGATTTATACATGACTTAAGTCGTGGGAAACTGAGAAAAGTTCGCGATGACAACTGCAACTGTCGGATTACTTTTCCTTCTTTGCCAATCAACCTGCCCAGCATTAATTTTGGAACTCGTATGAGCACCCAGAGACGAACAGGTTGTTGCTGCTGCTGTTGTTGTTGTTGATGTATTTGGTGGTGATCATCATTTGCAATCGCATTATTAGTTTGTTGTTGTTGAGTTGTGTAACAAATACGAACTCTCGAGAAAATATGAGTCAACGCACTGCACTGACTCGGTGCGCTCCCCTTGATCGTGATCAGACGCTCATTCAACTGCTCGTCCTTGACAACACTCATCCAACACTCTGGGACCGGCTGTTTCCGATAGGTGTGCACCGCCGGTACCGACTCGATCACGCCGAGGTTACTCTTGCTAATCTGAATGTACGTTCCAGTTTCCGCCATGATCCTGCGGACACTCTTGCCCTCACTGCCGATAATCGATCCAGCGCAGATTTGCGGGATCCTCACGTAGAGATTCTCGTCCAATTTGAGATTGTCAGGCCAGTTTGGGTTGGCCTTGTGCACGATTCCTGATCCGATAATGCTGGCGTGCGGTGGCGGCGGAGGCGGGGGTGGAGGAGGCGGCAGAGCGGGGGGTAATCCAGAATGATGGTGGTGAGGATTATGATGATTCCTACGTTGCGATTCTGCGTCTGGTGCGTACATCCTTCCGAACAAGCTGTTCATTTCCGCCGTCGCTCGAGGCGGCAAGAACGAATCGTCCTTCGCCATCATTCGTGGACACGGTTTCTGTGCGTTATCCTCCGATACACATTGTCGGATCTTGTCGGAGATCAATTTCTCTGCTTCCAATAACGACGCCAGTCCTCCTCCGCGACAAGAAATGATCCGATCGAGACTGATCACATGCGGTTGTTCACTCAGAGTCGTGATTGTCGGCACATTCGACACGTGAACTTGGCTCCCCGACTTGCATCTCACCCAATTCAGAAATCTTCCTTCCTTTCCGATCAATCTCGCGCAAAATCGATCCTCTGCTAACAATCCCATATTCGGTTCCTCTCTTCCTTGTTCCTTCGATTCCTGGGTGCACAATTGCATAATTTCACTAATAGCTGCACTGCATTTCTCTGGTTCACTCACAATAAACACTATTTGACTCTCTCCCCTGCTTGCGCTACTTCCAGCCATTATCTGATCGGTATTGTTATCCCCGTTCCCACCTTTTCGATTACAACCGGAAAACATGTAATTATTCAACCCAAACTGACTATACGGTACACTTTCCCGTTTTATATCGATTTTAGCGCCAGTATTTGCAGTAATTTCCTTGATTTTCTCACCTTTTCTACCTATTAGCGGACCCACTAATTCTGAATTTATCAATAATCTCACAGGATAATTCGAAGTTTTAATCGGATTATTTTTCACCATTCCATCTGATTTCGGTTTTCTTTGATTTATTTCATTGTTAATTTGATTAATTTTGTTATTAATCATTGATTGAGATGGTTGAGTATGAGTATGATTAATACGCATATTATTCATGTAACTGACATTATTTGTGCCATAGGTTTGGGAAGCAAGCGTATTTAGAGCTCCAAATGTATTTGGAATGGAATATAATTGATTCTGAAGAAATGGAGGTGCATTAAATCCCATATTAATCAAAGTTTGATTAGCTGATTGAGACACTGGAATTTGCGGTGATATTAAATTTACCAATTGTGGTAAAATATTCTGGGCAAGATGACTGCCAGAAGAATTGTGATTTATAGATTGTCGAGTATTCAATTGATTATGTGAAAAGTTATTTCCGTTTTTGTTCATATCACCGGACACATTCAAAGGCCGCTATTTAATAAATAATTATAAATACAAAATATTCAATTTAGTTGAAAATGAAGTTTAAATAAGAAAATTCACTAATCTTACCAATTTTCTCGGGTTATAGAAATTTTCATTCATTAATAATCTAAAATTTATGAACAGAGTTTATTACAGTTATAAATTGAAATTTAAATAAATTATAATTTTGTCTAACAATTAAATATGTCATTTACTCAACCACAATTTGTTAACTTATTATTAATTAAAAAATAAATAAATTATTGAGTTCATGGAAATATTTAATAGGAATACTTAATTTAATACATTTTAGAAGTAATAAAACAACATCTAATATAAATAACTTTAATTTAATATTTAAAATTTCAAATTATCATTTAAATGTATTAATTTTTTAATGTAATTTAAAACCTTAATAATAAAATTAATTACTCTATATTCATAATTTATTTCAGCAAAAATAAGGAAAAAGCATGCTAATTCTTTAAAAAGGGAAAAATTATTGAAGAATGTTTATTTTATAAATATTTTAATTTCAATATAAAAATCTAAATGAAGTTTAATAAATTAAATCAATTCATTTTGCAAATGAGAAAATCAAAAAATAAAAATAACGAAAATATTAATAATCAGTTAATAAAATTACAGTATAAATCGAAAGGTTCAGGCTACAAGTGTCAAATATTTAGTTTAATTTAATTTCAGATTTTAGACTAGTGGTTTTTATGAAATTACTTTTTTAAAATATTGATTAAATTTAAAAATTTATCGCCACTATTATTGAAAAGAAATAATTTATATTTATTTGCTAATTCATTAAAAGCATATTAAAACTAAAAAATATAGAATAATATGAGCCTAAAGATTTTGCATGTTGATTACTTAATTGCGTTCGATAAAAATACCACCGTAAAGCTAAATGCATTGAATGGTTTGAAATATATTACTTCTTAAAAGTGTTTATAATACTTTATTGTGCACTTGTGCCAATCGAATCTCTTAGATTAAATTGAACAGATGAATAAATTTTTTGATTCATCCAATGATTTTCTTAAACATACGCACGTTGTTTGTTTATTTAGTGTTAATCTAGCATCATAAGCCCAAGATGTAAACATGTAGAAATTACACAAACATCATAACAACATAATTATTCACGTATACACATAACCAAAATACAATAAACACTTTATTTTCGAAAAAAATCCATTAAAAAAGCAATAATACATAACTCTTACTTGTACATATACAAGAAGTCGATGCAAATAATGATCCCAAGAAAGGATGCTTATCCAAATACGATAGAGGGAACAAAAATCAAATTTAATCAGCATAATGTATTAAACAATTGGACAGAAAAACACTTTCTTGGAATAATAAATCTATTTGGTAAAAATCTATTTCTTTTCGGACGTTTAGAAAACTTTTCGCGGCACACAGTTTACAGATCACTACAATAGGTCATCAGATCATCCCAAAAACCTGCCCATTATCTATCTTAACATCTCCCATTTCTAACAATAATAAATTAATCCAATTTTTTAAAAATCCAACATTAACACAGCCTTTTTTTGAAAAATGAACGATTACTCATTGTCATGTTCTCATGTGCTCACAACTTGAGAACCGCAATGCACATTTTACACAATAAGTTCTTTGGGTAATAGGTTGAATTCTTGTACTTGCATAAATCCACCAAAAAATCCATAAAATCAACACACATACACTACTTTTGAATCAAACACACCAGATCACCATACAAACTGCACCTATTTTGGCAGTTCACCTGCACTTATCACACACATACACAGACAGTACCACAATACCTTAAAAAAAATTTAAAAAGATTCAAACAAAATTTAAACAAAATTTAAAATTCCCGCTAAATTCCACCAATAATAAAAACATAACTTTGATCTGATCAAAAATTACTAATTAATAAATGCACGATAACCTATACCAAAATCATAACACAGGGAAATGTCTTATAACGCTGAAGAGGGAGGGAGAGTTCTTATGCGCTCCCATCTACATACTCAGAAACTTTTGTGATGCAGTACTGTCTCTGACGTTTTGTTAGTGTCTTCGATGCATAGTATAATACTCGTTTATTCGCCATCTTGTACTTGAGAAAGTACAGAGCCAATTGCGTTATGAGAAGCGTCTGTATCAAAGATATATTTTTCATCCATTGTTAGCAATAGTAGTATTGGTGGTTCTGTCTACTTTTTACGAAACTTGTAAAAATATTGTGAATTTTCATTTATCCACTGAAATTTGTTTTCTTTCTGTAGCATTGAACTGAGAGGTTCTGATAAATTTGCATACTTTTTATGAATTTCCTATAGTAATTACAAAATCCTTAAAATGTTTGAAGTTCTTTTTGACATTGAGAAATTTCTCATTTCTATATTGCAATTATCTTATCAATATATGTTGTGATTTCATCTTTAGTTATTATGTGTCCGAGATATTTTATTCTCTTCTGTAAAATTGTACATTTATTTGGTGCTTATTTAAGTCCAGCTTCTATTATTCTTCTTAATATTTTATCTAGTCTTATATTGTGCACTTCTACAGTTTTACCGAATATTAAAACATCGTCTAAATATATCACGCACTTCTAATTCTAATTTTTATAAGCCACTGGAATATCTCTGGGGCTGAGCATAATCCAAATGGAATTCTGGAAATTCGTATTGTCAAAATTTTGTGTTGAATGCTGTTGTTTCTTGATCTTATTAGCAATCGATACTTTGTGATGTACACTCAAAGATCTAGAGTTAAAAAATAGTTAACTCAAGTTATACTGTCAAATATTTTATCTGATAATGTTATTGGAAATATTAGTTGACTTGTTATAGCATACAGTGCCCTTTAGTCAACAAACATACGCCTGTCACTGCTTTGCTTTTTCATCAGTACAATTCGAAAGTTTCATGGGAAGTACTAGGCTTTACAACACCAAGATCTACTAAATCTTTTATCATATGTTCTACTTCTTCTTTGAGTCCTTTTGGTTTTCTTAATGGCTTGAAAGCAATTTTTTTGCGATCTGCTAGTTTTTATCATTTCAGCATATTTTGAATGTTCCTAGATGATTTATTTGCACTTATTGTATTCACCTTGTGAGGAAATAACTATTAATAAAATAATAAAGTGAAGTAGTTATATAAATTATAGAAAAATAGAATAAAGCATTAATAAAATATTGATTGTTGGATTGTATAATAAGATGAATATTTTAAAATAAATATTGATCATTTTAAATTGGAGTTAATTTAAACCGGGTTTTAGTATCAATTATCTTTAAAACGGTGGAGTTATTTTACTGGAGTGTAGTAAGGGTTTTTTTATTATTTAAGAAATTTTTAATTGTAATTCTTTTGATTGTAAATTAGTTAAACTGTTAGAGAGTTGTAATTCTTTATATTTGTCAATTATTATATTAAATAGATTTAGTTATTAGAGTTTATAGTTTTTTCAATGAGTCAGGAGAATTATAACACACCTAATCGCTGTAATCTTCTTTTTCTTGTTCCTCTTTTTTTTACAGATTTTGTTTGCTCTTCTTCTTCATGATAGTTGCACATCATAGCAATTATTTTCATTATTACCCAGCCATGCTACAAATGATGCAACACAAAGTTGAAATGAAATAAACTAAAAATTCTTGAAGTGATAATTAATCCGTATTGCGACAATTCGCAAAATCATAATTAGTCACTTATAAAGTTCTGAATCAAAGTCTTTGGTTGCTTATAAAATTTATTATGACCTCTGAGATTTATCCATGATGCTAAAATCAGAAGTTGAGGAAACTTATTGCAGCATTTACAGGCATAGGAATTGAGTCTTGATATGTCTAGCAAAATGCAAACTAATATGTAATTTTGCTTCTCTCAAGCTGCCAAAAAACCTAAGAGTTTGTGACATCATAGTATGCCTGACATTTCCTAAAAGCCATCAGAGGGCTCGGCCCTAAACAGGTCATTTTATTATCTCGCGATCTGCGAATTAAGCAGATTTTCCAGTTCTTGTTTACGTTACTAAAGTAAACAGGATAACACTAAAAAGTTTGTTTATCTATACTTTATTTTGATTGCCGAATGGCTAATCTACCGGAAAGTAGTGGAAACACTGCAAGGAGAATTATATGAAGATGTTTTGGCCTTCTGGTGTATTATGCTCAAAAGAACTCCACAGCTACAGACATTTATGGGCGTTATCTATGTATTCCAGCAAATTTCGTTGACGCTGAACAAATTTTTAGTGCCTACAAAAATTTTGTGACTGATAAACGTCATTATTTTACACAGGATAACACTAAAAAGATTGTTGGTCTTTATTTTAATTGTTCTGTTTCAGATCTCAATTAACTGGCGACCATGCTTGCAAAGTGTAGATTATTAAGATTATAGATAAATGATTACTGATTGATTAATATAATTGTAATGATTAAATATGTTTATATTTCAGTTAAATTTTGTTTTTTTACTTTGACAGGAAAATCACGTGAAAATAATAATTTAATAATTTCTGTATTGGTAAAAATATTTTATCACTGCAGATAACTAATGTTTTTAATAATCAAGTGTAAAATTCTTTAAAAATCTTAAATTTGAAACTTTTTGAAAAAAATTTTTATTAAATACTTAACATAAAAAAATAGTAAAATAAAAAATTTTTCAAATAATCACTGCTTGTTTTAATAAGCCAAATTCATGAACATATCGATTGTGAATAATTTAAATATAAAATTCGTTCAATTAATATTTTCAATTGTTTTTCTTATCATATTAATATGAAAACCTGGAAAATAATTGTTTTGATATCTTCTCTAGTATTAATTGGGGGAATTTTGTTGAATTCGGATTGTGTAGCTGATTTATTTCTCTCTTCGGTACCAAATGTAACCACCAAGGAATCATGGGGCCTTCGAAACATAAATGATAAAACGATTATTGAAATTATAATAAAAGTAATATTTTATTTACAAAAGAATATTATCTTCTCTACTCAAAGGTTCCTATTGAAACTTTAAATAATCTATTCGAACGAATCAGACATCGATTGTCAGCTCCATCATTCTCGAATTCAAATTTTCATTATGGATTCAATTTAGAATATTTGAATAAAATCATGGATCATTGGTTGAATGAGTACAATTGGAATCACTGGGAATCAATAATCAATAAATTTCCCCAGTATTTCACGTCAATAAAGGGTTTACAAATTCACTATATTCACATCAAACCGAGTGTGAAACCAAGTAATTTATAAATATTGCAAAATCAAAACAATTTATTCAGTAAAATAACATAATAAATGCAAAATTTTACTTTTTATAAATATTATTCTTAATGATCATTTTTCATTGGATGTGAGATTATATCAATTATAATTGTATTGATTGTAAATTTATTGACAGCACTAATATTGAGAGTGATAATATTGACAGCGCTAATATTGACAGTGATAATGGTGAGAGTGATAATATTGACAGTGATAATATTTACAGCGATAATATTGAGAGTGATAATATTCACAGCGCTAATATTGACAGTGATAATATTGACAGTGATAATATTGACAGCGGCAATATTGACAGTGATAATATTGATAGTGATAATATTGAGAGTGATAATATTGACAGCGCTAATATTGAAAGTGATAATATTGACAGTGATAATATTTACAGTGATAATATTGACAGTGATAATATTGACAGTGATAATATTGACAGCGGTAATATTGAAAGTGATAATATTGAGAGTGATAATATTGAGAGTGATAATATTGAGAGTGATAATATTTACAGTGATAATATTGAAAGTGATAATATTGAGAGTGATAATATTGAGAGTGATAATATTGAGAGTGATAATATTTACAGTGATAATATTGACAGTGATAATATTGAGAGTGATAATATTTACAGTGATAATATTGACAGTGATAATATTGACAGCGATAATATTGACAGTGATAATATTTACAGCGCTAATATTGACAGTGAATATGATTGATTGTATTGAACATTCTTTTGGCCTGCGAGATTCATTACACTTTTACAAAATATATATTTCGATATACATTTTTAATAATAAAACAAAAATTATATAAAACAAAATTATATAAAAATGTAAATCCAAAATATGTATGTACAGTTTATTTCGATTTTTGTTAACAATTATGTGTAAGAATTTACATCACTTGATTTCAGTTTGATAAAAGTTCTGTAAACAAAAACTTTGTTTTTAAAAATCGAACTAATGTTGCTAGATTCTGATTTTTATTAAATTTGAGGAAAATAAGATTTAATTGTAGTCTTATTTTAATTTTAATGATTTCTTAACTTTAATATTCTATATAGAAAAATAAATAAATTCATTAGAAACTATAAATTGTTTTTTTTGAAAAACCCGTTTTAATTTAGCATTGGAACGGATAATTAATGTAATAGTATATTTTCATATAAAAAGTTATTTCGAGTTGCGACGTTTTGCTTGCGACGATTTTTTTCGGAACCAATTATCTTCGCAATGTGAGGTATTGGTGTATATATATATATATATTACAATGTGCGTTATCATTATTATTATATTATCTATTTTTACATGTAAGAATAATAATAAACACAATAATAATAACTCATGTTACAATTTTTCACTCCAAAAAATGTCTATAGATTTAGACTCTAAATCTAATGTGGTTATAATTTTATATGCGGCCCGCGGAGTTATGATGCATTTACAAAGTGGCCCTTAAGATCATTTGGGTTGGCCACCCATGGTATTGATTGTGATAGTATTTGATATGATTGATTGTATTGACTGTAATAATATTAAATGTCATTTTTTTTGATAACTTGAAGGAACTAAGCAATACAAAATATATTTTCAAAAAAAACTGATGATTAATTATTGCATAAGTAGATAGATAGTAGGAGTAATAGCCAGCACACATTCAGTGGAACCCCCCCCCCGTGTGTAAAAATTTATTA
>MQRL01561471.1:10758-23252 GCA_001938525.1 Dugesia japonica
TTTGGTGTTATAATCGTCTTGATACAATACGATCCCGCAAAGATAGTACTACGCTTAATTGTGTACTAATTTCAAACGGTCATCTAGACTGCATACTATGATTTTATTTTTTTTTACCATGAAACTTTCTAAATCATTTCTAGCATGTGCAATCGTCAACAGTGCACACTGTTAGCAGAACATTCTTTTTACGTCTTCAAAGAATTCTTCTTTTTTGTAAATAAATAAGCATAATATGACAAGCATACTCCTTATTTGCTGCATTTAATGTTATACAAAATGTTCAAAAGAGCAAAAAAATGATTGAATTTTTTCACATAAATATTAAAATTAATGAAATATCTTTAATTACGAATAATGTCAGGCTTCTTGCACGTGAAATTGTATTGTTTTATTGCTTTTCTCTATTTATTTATATTCTTCAATTATGTTTTTAAATTAAAATTGATGAATAATAAAGTTATAATGCTTTAATACAATTGATATTGATGTTTTGTCTTTTGTGATATAATAATCCAAATACCCTATTTTGTCATCTAAACACGTGAAATATAAGTGTGTTATGTAAAATTTACAAAATTCAAATTTAGCCTTTTAATGTCACTTACTGTGTCCAAGGTATGTGTAGTTATTTCAATCAAGCTAATTTAGGGAGTTTTATCTTTCAATTTTTGAGTAATAAACTGAACATTTTAGTTTTGTTGGGTATTTTTCAGTGAATCTAAAGCAGAATTTCTTAACCGGTGAGGTGGGCTTCCCTAAAGAAGGTGTACAGATGTCTCAAGGGAGGTATAACTTAATATTAATTATACAAAAAGTTATATGTATATTTAAACTAAATTTCTGAAATTGTAATTTGAAAAAATTTCATTTTTTTATTATTGAATATCAAAAACCAACATGTAACTTTGATTTTAATGTTTTTGTATATAAGTGCAACGGGAGGAATATAAATTCACTTTTTGGTGAGGTATGAAGTATAAACGGTCAAGAACCCCTGATCTAAAGTGATTAGTAATTAGCTAATAGCTATAGTTATTTCAACCTATTGAAAATGTAGAGAATATAATTATCATATTATATAATTTTGTTCTAAAATAATTGATACGAATTTATAATTTTATTTCATACCTATTTTATTCTTTGGTTCTTTATAATTTTGACATTGATTTTCGTTGTTTATAAATAAAGGTAAACAGATTAAAAGTATGTGATATGATTAATTATTTCTCAAACGGCTAATTGTCAAATTGACACATTTCAAAATAAATTTCTTTTTAATATAATTTTTAAATGAGAAAATTATTTTTTTTTCATTATTTATTTTACTATTTGCCTTATAACATTATATTTTATGAAATTTCTTATCTATCCACCTGACACTTGCCAGTCAGATGAATTACAAAAATCTTTCAGTCGGTTGAGGGTTAAGAACATGTCAGTATATTTTGTGAATTCTTTCCAATGAGGGTTTTTCAAAAGCAGTGGTTTTCAAAAAACAGCTGTTACTGAATTTTATTTTTCTCAAATTTCTTAAAGTAAAAGATAACATTTTATTGCTAACTAACATTTTATTTTATGATGTATAAAAAATTACCATTTCATTTTTACTTCTTATAATAGTATTTTAAAAGCACAAGACGAAGTGATATATCACGAAGGCGCGATCTTATTTTGTTGCAAAAGTTACTGCATATTGAAAACACGCGTTCCACATATTTAGACGTTGGTTTAATACAAAGAATTACGCTATATAGTTCTTGAATCTTTTCAATTCACTGACCTGTATTTTTGAAAAATGTAAATTTCGATTTGAGTCACTTAAACTCTGAACCTAATTCTGAGAAATTTTCTGAATATTCATCTTTTTGGAGCACATATTTAATTCATCTTGTAATGATAAATTTTCATTTTGATCAATATTCAATGGTTGTTGAGCCGCTTCGTCTACATCAGTAACATCACAAAGACGAGAGGCAAGCTTTCCTGCAAACCAAAGAATGGCTTTGGATGACATAACAGTTGGATCCTTAAGGCTTCGCAATAACTTCATTTATTCTTTCATCTACACGAATTTTGAAATTTGCCAAAAGTTTGTTACTAAAGTTACTGTTTATGTCAGAAAGTTTCATAAACCTAAATTGCAAATTTTTTTCGGGGCCCACTAAAGTTGCATCTTCGCGACTGTGATTATTGACAGCTGATTTTACAGGTTCCTTTGCTCTGTGTAATAGTTTAAGAGCAGAAAAATCAAAATCTTCAATCATGTTTAATGTTTGAAATTCAATGAATGTCTCACTAATCGCTGTTTCCGTTTTTATCATTGGCTTTATCATCTTTGGAATTAAATTCCATCGCGTTTTAATATCGAAATGTAGTGCTATCCCGTGACCTATTTCCTATTTTACTTTGCCTAGAAACACATTATTGCGAACCGTAGATTTTTGATAAACCTAACAAGTTTTTTGTCTTCTCTAATAGATCGTGATAATAAATTTCTTACTCTATTGCATCATTTATTTAAATTTATATATCCATTACATCATCAAATGTGTCAATTTCATCAATATCATCAATTTCATTACTATCCATAATCTGATCATCATCATCCTCATCATTTTGAATTTTTTTTAATATAATGTATCAGATACTCCTAAATGCAAAGCATGATTTGAGCAAAATTGTTCGATTACATCAATATGTTGAATACATTTTTTCTGGAAAGCAGCACCGTCCTGCGTTGATCCAACAATATTTTTAGCTAAATAAATGAAAATTCAACTAAATGATTTTCCATTGCGTCAACCATATCAAGAGCATGAACCATGGATACACACAAGACCAGTTTTTATTGTTGCTCTATCCTCACTGCTATGAATATTAACGCCAAAAAATTTTCTTCCTCTTACAGTTGTGTACTCGTTAATACATGCTAAATTTTATTCCAATTTAAAGCTTTTCCTTTATGTTTGCAATTATTTTATTTCTCTTTTCTTCATAATCTTCGTGTACTAGTTCAGATGCATGAAGCCTATATCTATCACGAGAAATCCATCGCATAATATATAATTATTTCTTGTGATTGCTCTTATAAAAATACCATGTGTAGCTAGATCTGTTATAATTTTCTTAAGATTATTTTTGTAGAGAAAATTCGTAATAATTTTTGTTCTCTTTTCGCTTGCAGGCTCTTTGGATGTTGTATTTTTGAGAACATATCCATATCAATTTCACGTTTCTTAAGACGAGTTTTCAATGTTGTTGAATTTTCTGAACATTTGATAATTTTATTGCATCGTTTACATTGAGCTTCTAGCTTTTTTCTTTCTGGATTTTTTCTCTTTGTGGCATATAACAATAATTTATTAATATCAAAGTTATTCAATCTATATTTTCACTTACTTTTGTAATTATTTGAACAGTATTTTTATTTAATATTTTCCTTGATAAGATAAACAAAATCTTTAACACTATTAGTCAAATTCAAAATCTCAAAACTCTCCATAAATTTTTATTGATTATTACAAGTTTTTTATTAAAATGAAAAATGATGAAGATCAATTCACAGAATTAAAAAAAATAATCTGAGAAATTTTAATAAAATATATTTTTTAAAAATATCGATTTTCATATTTAAAATATTTTATATATCATAATTTCAGAAAACAATTTTTATACTTTTATAATTTTGTTGGGTTTTTAGGATTTTGATGTTTTAACTTTTAGCTGCGAATTTTCCGATTTCGTTTTAATAATTATTATTTCATCTACACGTCTTATGATAATAATTACATAATAATAATAACAATAATAATAATAATGATTTTCTTGATAATATCTTCTGGTCCAGTTCACCTTCATTTCTTATCAATTCCATTGGGTTCTAGCCCAACAATTTTACATAATATAAAATATCTAATTTGATTTTAAAATACTTTAATTTTATAACATAATTTTTATGATTTTTAAAAATTATCGACACTTTTTTCAATAATATTTGAAAGTTAAATTTTAAAATAATATATATGTAATATACTATATATGAAAATTTAAAAATCTCAGACATTTGATATCCACGAATCATCCTTACTAGCACAATGAAAAATTTTCCGATTTTCCGTTACATTAAGAATTAAGTGTTTTCAAATCAGAATATTTAATAAAAATATTTGAAATTTTTATTTCCATTAACTTAAATATATATTTTACAAAAATTCATTTCTAATCATCATTACACAAATTTATTTAAATAATGTATTGAGAAATTTTTTTAATTTTGGACTTCAAAAACAGTAAAAACAGTTGAAAAAATAGATGTTTACTGTTTTTCGATTTTCGCCGAAAAACCAGTTTTATTGTTACAGTTTTGAAAAACCCTATTTCTAATGTATTATATTTTATTACATTCAATCAAAATATTGTATTGTTTAGGTAGTGTATATTGAAATTTATTCGTTTAGCAATTTGCAAAGAATATCAAAAGATTGGATCGTCTATTACTAATTTATCCAGATCAATGAGTCTCAGTCCGGATAATAGTAAGTAGAATTTAAAATATTGTATAATTCTGTCTGTTATTATATTTGGATTTATTTTATTTTGAAAAACCAAAGTTCTTAATTTCCATTCATATATTACGTAGGCGAAAAGTCATTTTAGCATGTTGCATTCCGTAAATTTTTTGAATATTCCAAGCGTACGTTCAAATGGGCTTTTTTACACCCTCCAATTATTTGTTCAATAGGTTAATTTGGACATATATTTTAGTAATTCAAAAACTAATTAAATTTTCGATTTTTCGTTAGTGAGTTTGAAAATTCCGTCCGAACTAAATTGATTTTACTAAATTTCAGCAAGCTCTTGTGTTTGGTTACCTTTTTTTGTGCGAGAATATGGTAAATAATTTCTTACGCACTATATTGATAGCAAACACCTATTTTCAGCCCAGTTAGAATTTTGAATGCTTATTAGCATTACAACAGTCAATATCAATAAGCACTTCTAAAATATTTGTTTGTTTTATTCAAGATTTTAGGTAACTGAAGAACGAGAGAGTAGAATCAGTCAGTGCAGATGTTGACGCCACTGCTAAATTTAGCATTGAATTTGAGGAATATTTACATCTAAACAATTTGAATAAAATGCCGATGAGGCGAGCTTATACTTGAAGTGTTTACCTACAAAGACACTTGCTTCAACTAAGGAATCAGCGAAACATACCGTAAAACATATCACAATCATGTTTTGCAGCAATGCATCTGGGAAACACAAAATGAAACTTCTCGTGATAAGAATAGCTAAAAAACCGGGATCATTTAAAAAAAAGATAGAATCTGCCTGATGATTATTACAATCATAAATGAGCATTGATAGACAGGATGATTTTTAAAGATTGCTTTAAAACTAAATGCGTTTCAGAAGTGCGAAATTTCATAAAATGTAAAGAATTTCCACAGATTGTTATTAGATAATGCTACTTCTCATCCTAATGAAAGTATATTGCAAACGGAAGACGTTCTTATAGTTGCGTAATTTTTGCAATCGAATGTTAAGTCGTTAATTCAACCTATGAATCAAGGAGTTATCTTTTTTATAGAAACAGCATTATAGCAATGATCTCCTTAAAAGCTTTTGCAACGAGGATGACGATTCAATGAGATTATAAGGGAAAATGACAATATTGGATGAACAATATGGAATGGTTAAATCTTGGAACAAAATACAGCCAATAACACTCGTTCGATTATAGAGGACCATTTTGACAAATTAAGAAAGTCATATTTCAGACTCTATTGAGCCTGAGATGTATGGTATATCAGAATTATGCGAACTAATGAAAAATTTCAATGACTTTGAATAGGTTGATAAACAAAATATATAGGAAAGGATGAAATATGATTCATGTGATCCAGAATTCCAGACATTGAGTGACATGGATATTATTTCTTATCAAATTCAACTGGATGAAAATGAAAGTGAGACTATAAGTTAGATAGAAGACATTACCAATCGTATTAATCACATGGCACTGACTTCTATTGATACTTTGCGAGAGTACATCGGACAATGGAACTTTAAATATAACGATATAATAACTTTAAGAAAATTTCAAGATGATATTAAAAAATCATTAAGAAATTCTCTCAAAAAAAATCAAAATTAAGCATTGGGTGTATTATACAGTTGATTATTTATTTTGTGTGTGCATTGTTTAGTATATAAGTGTGTAATATAAGGCGTTTTATTAAAATAGCTTATCTTGGATTATCCGCGTCAGCCCTCTCCATCATTACTCAAGATAATCAGGAGTTTACTGTAACTATAATAATTAATTTTTATTTATGTTTATTGGAAAATTTTTTAAAAATAAATAAAATGTTAAAATCAAATCGAATATTTTTGAAATTTATTTTGATTATTAAATGTTTAAAATTATTAATTTGTTAAATTATTTATAAAATTAAAGTTAAATTTATATACGTAATTCAAATAAAATAAATTTCAAATGTTATAAATCTACATGATGATGTCGATTAATTATCTATAAATTATCTATAAAATAGAAATACTTTGTGTAAGTAGTTTTGAAGAGAGTTGAAATTTTTGTGCTTTGATTGGGAATTATTTTTTTAAAAATCTCTTATTTGAAAATTGGAAGTCACAAATTAATCAAGAAATTAAAATAAATTAAATTAAGTTTTGGTACGAAAATTATGTGTAGTTAAAGATTAATTCAATTATTTTTTTATATAAAAATATTTATATAGTTTAAAAAATTTTAAAATTAAGAATTAAATATCTTAGTACGAATGATGTTTTTTTAAAATTTTGTGAAAGTAATTTAAAAAAAATTCGAAAACATAATTATTTTACAATTGCAAATATTGGGAGCATAATTGTTGGACATAACCATTGATCGTTTTATAGAATTCATTTAATATAAAAGCTTTGATCAAAATTTAGGTTTTATTTATTGATATTGGATAACAATTCGATACTTCGACCTTGTCTTCGTCAGGAATTGACTTTTTTATTTGCATCAAAAAGTCAATTCCTGACGAAGACAAGGTCGAAAAATCGAATTTTTATCCAATATCAATAAATAAAACCTAAATTTTGATCAAAGCTTTTATATTAAATGAAAGATAATTATTTGCTTAAATTTTCGAAGAATTTTAAATAAAGTTTTAATTTAAAATTTTAAATTTATTAGAAAATAATTCCCAATTGAAGCATGGATTTTAATTTGCTTGATTAACCAAATAATGATGTCATAGTTTTTATTTTAATAAATTTACGGAGTTGAATTTTGATTTTGATAATCCTATGAGTTCTCAAAACTCATCTAACACTTTGGATCAAACTATTTCGTAAATATATTTCTTTTTAAAATTAAAATTTGTGGATAACGTATTATTGAAATAATGCCCATGATTTAATTTTTATTTTGAACTTTATCTCATAAAATATTTACACATTTCTCATTTTTGGTTTATTAACTTTATTCACCAGTTCCTGTGATTTTACATTGATCACAAGATTGATTGATTACAGGAAAAGATTTTTTTCCTTTTTCAAAATTTCATACAAAATTTACGTATATTTAGAATGAAATTATTGTCATTAAGTTATTATTAATTTAAATGATTTTATTGGTTTGATTTTTATGAAAAAATTTGTAATCGCCATTTACCTTTTATTTAAAATGTATTTAGATTCACAAGATATAAGTCTCCTGCATGGGTTACAAAGAACTGGAGATATATATCAAAAAATAGGCGATTTATTTAAAAAACAAGTATGAATTAATAATTTTCTATACATTCAGTGAAATTTTATCTTTAAATTGCATTTTAAAATCGTTTTTATTTCCCTAATTCTTCTATAATGCAGTTATTTTGACAGCAGCTGCCTTACAAAAATTAAATATTGATTCTTTCTAATCAATTTCTTTATATTTCATTTCAGCAGTGTTGTCCGACAGGTGTCAGTGGCAAGTGCGCCACAAAAAGTTTAGAAAATGTCAAAAAATCCAGTATTTTGCTGGCCAAAAAATAAATTTTTACATTCATCGTTAAAACGTGTTTCATTGTAAAATTTATAACTTTCCATCCAAATTTAACTGAGCGAGTTTATGAGTCTTCTAAACTTTAAAGTTTGTGTGTCAAAACTAAGCCCTAATTGCAACTTATTTGTTTGAAACACCAGGCTTAATTAAGCTCTTTGATGTTAAGTTTTTTTATCTTAACAAAATCTTAAAATTAACTCAAAAATATAAAAAGTATGCTGTGAATAGTTTTAATTCAAAAAATGTTGAACAGCATTAATTTACAGTTACTTGTTATTTTTATAAACTCAAATTCTTCGTTAAAAATGTAAATTTCTTATATTGTTAATTTATTGAAGTAACATTCTTCGAAACAATTTTTATTATTTATTGAAATGTAATAAATTTTATTGTATTTTCTGTTTTTCCGATTTATTATTTGCTCGTTATAAGAAAATGTATTGCTTTTTGTTGTCATATATTGTTTAATTATCCTTAGGAGGCCAGGAAATGGAACGAGATGAGTAAAGAAGGAACAAAAGCTTACAGATTCATAAAAAAGAAAGCTTCAATGAGGAAAAATATAACAAAGCAGAAGTGATAGGAACAATTGAAGAGAGACGAAACGTAGAAATTTCATGTCAGATGCAAATGAGACCTAGCATTTCGGTCATGATCAATGATGAACACAGTGGTGATTGTTTGTTAGATACTGGAGTACGAATAAATGCAATGAGCATGGAAGGATTCAGAATACTTGAAGAAATCATGTTAGATAAAAATGAGGAAAGATTGCAATGTACAAATAATAGCTCATTGGAGACAATTGGGAAGATAGGTATTGAAGTTGTAGTTTTAGGAGTGTATAAAAATTCACATTTATAATAGTAGAGAAACTAATAGCGGACCTAATGGTGGAGTGAAATTTCAAAATATATTTGAGTATCAGTTACAAAGAATAGTAATAAAATTAAATAGTAATTAAAATTGTTAATAAAAAAAGAATATAGTATTTCAAATTCTAATTTTTTACAAATAAATTAATTTTAAAAAAATGGTTAAATTTAATTTTTAAATAACGTTACAATATTTTAATAATTTGAGAAAATTTCAACTAAGCGATAAATTATTTTTTACTTTTGTTGGAATAAACAAATTATTATTGTATAGTTTTTATTTAAATAAAGTGTCATGGAGTCATCTGATTTTTAAAATCCAATAATGAGTGTTACTGATTCAACTATATAAATTTTATATATTTTTCATTTATTAAATTATCAATTTGGGAAACTGCATTTTAAATTTAATACTAAAGTCATACTTTAAATTCATTATTTAATATTAAATATTGTCGTTATAATTTTATAATAAACGCTTTTCATAGGCGAAAGATGATGGCGATCTTGTTGAAGATAATTTAGAAGAAATTAATGGAATAACAAAAGAAATACCATCTTTAATTGAATTAGCGAAATGTGCAGTTAATACGGTGGAAACTAGTACAAGGAAAAGTACAGAATCTAAAATTAATTTGGAAACTGTCGAAGGCATAGATAGAAATGTACGAGTAATTACAAGAACCGTCGATGCTGAACTTAATTGGTTGCAAACAGAACGAGAAAAACATTTAAGATCAACAATGGTCCAATATTTAGAAAACCAAATACGGCTTCATACAAATATAACATCAATTTTAAATGAAGCGCTTTCATTATTCTGATGTTTCCAAGTTATTCGATTCCTTACTGAAAATGATTTAGTATTATTTATTTACTAATTAAAAAGATTTTTTTAAATAATTTTTTCTACCAAATCAAGCGTTTACTTTGACCATCTTTTAATGTGGCAACTCATTTTTGATTAAGTCTATTATTAATGAATTTATTTGTTTTAAATAATTTGATACATTGTTTAACTAACTTTTCATGAGTTGATGTAAGTTTTATTGTGATTAAATTACTTTGTAGTTTTTACAGATTTGAAATAAATTTTTTATAATGTAAGAAAACTCATTTAATAATATAATATATTTAATAAATTTGTAATTTTTATTTTCTTTGTTGTTTAATTATTGAAACAATTTGATATTTAAAAACATTAAGGATTTCGTAAGAATACCCATCTTCCTTTATTTCTGTTTGGCAAGGATTAGGCTCTATATTCGCGTATTAAGTCTATATAGATCTTGTATAGTATAAAAAGTCCGTGAATGCTAAACTAGGAAAAAAAATCCTAGGAGACGAATATTTTTATGATCACTAAAAATTACACTTTCTATAAAAAGCTTAATACGTTTAACGGTAGATAATATTGTTGAAAGAAATTTCCTTTTGGGTCACATTTTGTTTATGGATAAACCTGGGTTTAATTTACATAACTCAATCAATTATAGAAAATTTCTAGTTGTAATAATTTTACAAAGAATTTTTATTTAGAACAATTTAAAATCTATTTAATTTGATACGCTTATTTTATTCAATTATACTACTAATTTGGCCAATTTGTTACCGACAATGAAAATCCAAAAATTTTAGAGCGAAATGAATTTATTTTTAATGTTCATTTGGTATGCTTTATGGTTTTATACAAGGTGTTCGGGGAGGAATGTACAGGACTTTGTAGTTAGCTTCCTTGAGTCATTATAAGTAACAAATGTCTTATAAAGGAAGACAAAGACAAACATTGTATTTATAAGTATAAACATTGTATTTACAACATAAAAGAATTTACAACTGTTCAATGTGACCCTCAACTTTCTCCCAAAGTTCCACAAGATTCAACAGCTCCTTCTGCCAATTGTTGTTTTCAATGTTTGATTTAAATTTTTCAAACGCTGCAAAAATCCTCTCGATCAATTTCTCTTTATTTTCTGGTTTTCCAATTTCATAAGCTTTTGGATTTTCTGTTGCCCATACATGTTCATTATGAAAATTGTTGATTCCGTCCCTTGTGAATATAGCCTCATCGCAGAATAGAAGTTTGAATCAATTGCGAGTGCTGATTTAACTATTTGGTAAATCTTACTCTTTATTTTGAAAGTATTTAAAATGATATGGATAAAGATCTTTTTCACGTAACGCCTGCCAAACAATTGTTTGTTTAAGTCCAGTTTCAGCTATGATTCTTCGTACGCTTGATTTAGTATCTTTTTTTTACTTTTTTCAATATGACATTGGCTCTGTTTCTTCTTTGCATAACACTTTCGCTGCATGCCCTAGGGAAACATCCTTTTCCTGTAAGTAACGCTAAGACAAGTTGAAATATTCCACAATCAGGTAAGCTACGGTTAGGAAATCTTTCGCCATACACCTTTCTAACTGCGCAGAATTACCGTTGCAGTATCCTTACAAAAGTGAAATGGCATTATATCTTATCTATAATATTCAAATGTTATTAAAATATTCAAATATTTTAATTATTAATAAAAATTTACCTTATTTTAAAATGATGCGACAATAAACAAACATTTGTCTCTTAATAGTTTGAATATTAACACATACTAAATAAATATAATAGTAGGTGGAGATAGTACGTTCCGAGCTTAGTTAGTAGACCCCCTCTTAAATCCTTAGGTCTCAAAAGCCAAAAATGACCCCCAAGTGCCCAAATCGCGATATGTCAATAATATCCCAGGAATTACATAAAAAATCCTAAAAAACCCAAGATTTATCCCAGGTTTTGCAGTAAATATCCAGATTTGATAAAAAATGACATTTCCCCCTATTTCCCATTATGATTTGAAAATAAAAATCCAAATCCCGAAAAACATCATTTTTACTGTAATTTCCAGACCCCCCAAAATAAAAGTACCTTGCTGGCTTAGTTAGTAAGCCGGAGATTTTATAATATTTATTTGAAGAGGTAATAAGAGGTGTGTTAAATTATTCCTTTAGAAAATGACGACAATAATGAATAAATGTATTAGATGTGGGAAAACATTTAGAAATAAGACAGGGTTATTAACCCATCTTCAAGCAAGAACATGTACAAGACCTAAAGATAAAATTTATACTTGCATAAAATGTTTCGCAAGATTTGAAACTGAATCAGGATTAAGAAAACATAAAAAGTCAGCAATTTGTTGGAATCCAATTAATGTGAATTTACATTGTGAAATTTGTAATAAAAATTTTAAAAGACAAGATTTGGCTAAATTAAATTATAATGGAATAGCTCATAATAAAAAAGTTAGAAGGAATCAACAATTACGAGAAATTGAACAATTAGAACAACATGGAGTTGAACCATTTGAGGAAGAATCAATAAAACCAACATTAGCAAATTTATTTAATNGTGAAACATACCCAGATTATGAAATTCAAATTGGATTAAATTCAATATTAAAAATGAAAAAAAATGTGAGTGAAAAAAATTCCCAATCAATTTTAGATTTTCAACAAGAGATTACAAATATTGCAAAAAAAGTTTTTGATAGTCAAGGAAAATA
>MQRL01562333.1:6037-17975 GCA_001938525.1 Dugesia japonica
ATGCAATAGATCTTTGTTACTAAATTCTTTAAATTTTATCAAAATTTTATTGGTTTATTTTTTTTTAAAATTTTGACGAACCATTGACGAGCCATATACAATTCTAAAAAATCTGAAAGAATATGGTTAATTATTGAGTCGTCTTATTTAAGTTGCGGTATAATTTATCGAATTCACGTACATTTTATGAATTTTACAGCAACGTAACAAATTTAAGAAAACTTCAACAGATTTAACGAATTTTGTGTGTAAATCTAATGAAATTACTGCTTACCTAAGAAATTTAAATGTTTGATCTCTTGATATATTACTTATGAAATCTATATTTTTCATGTTAAAACTTGTATTTCATAATAAACCTGATATTTTCAATGATAATAAGATAAATATTTTTAATAATGATATAAAGTAATGAATCAAGTATTTTTTAATTATGAGAACCAAAATTTTCTGTTTAACTTGTATTTTTACTAAGAATGCAACTGATAATTAGGCATCTGACTATCTAAAAAGAAACAAAACCATAAAACCAATTAGTAAGCAGAAAACCAAAGGAGCAAGCAAAGAAAACAGAAGAACAATTAGATAATTGAAATATAGGTAAATGACTATATTATTTTTAATAAGAAGCATGACATATCAGTTATTACTCACTGTCACTCAGTGTTAATCTATCCCTTTATTTCTAAACATTACTTTTTAAAGATTAAAACACAATATAAATTAAATAAAAATACGAATAAATAAGGGTAAATAGACGGATATGAAGAAAATAGGGGTAAATTAAAGAAAATGACTAAAAATATGGCAAAATGGTGTGAAATAATCGAAAAGGGACAACATATGTATAAATTAAGTATATTAAATGACTGTATGTATATAAAAAATCTAATACAATTAGTGAGTATATTTACTCTATTAAGTATTTTCTATGACCATATCAATATGTCTCTGGCAAAATTCGTAATTTCTTTCATAAAACCATAATATTTCAATGATAAGTCTGTTATTTTCAATATTAAAATTATTTATCACCTATTTATCTTAGAAAGTTTTGAATCACTTATGTAATAATTTTTACACACAGGGAGAAGAGTGAGGTAGTGCAATGCGCTCATATGTACCTACTCATTTGTCATCAAGAAAAATAAAGGTTTCAACATGAAAAAAAATGATTTTAACTGGTGAAATTTATGTTTCGTTATGGAAATATGAAATTTAACATAAGAAATATAAGATCAATAAACTAGATACATTCAATAAAACAATTATTGCAAGTATTGCAAGTATATAAGATTTATTCATATTTTATTTCTTTGAACAACAAATTCATAAGCAAGTTGCAAATATACATATTAATTTATTTTCATCTAGAATCTTTCTATAGTTTTAATGGTTTTCTAATTATTGTTTTACTCTCAATGATTTCTTACTCTTCTTATTGACTTATTCTTTGTTAACCTATACTTTCTATGACTTTCTCACTTTATATATTTGCTTGATTTGCTTACTCTTTCATTTAATTGGTTTCAATATTTTATTACTTTCTTCTCCAAATTAGCTTTGTCTTCGTTCTTTAGTAAGCTTCTATGCTCTAGGTTAAAAAAACGATAAGTATAGAGATAATAAAATGAGGAGAAAGAACGAGATTGTAATTAAAATGGATTCACTAGAAATCATGAAATTTACGGGAAGTCATGAAAATTCCTTTTAAAATTTACTGGAAATCAATAGAAAATTATCTAAAAATTACTAGAAGTCGAAAATGTTTTTAAAATGCTATGTAAAACAATGGGAAAATGATTCTAAAAATTACTAGATGTCGCTACATATTTGTTAAAATTTACTAAAAATCGTGGGACACCTCCAATCTATCTTCAAAACCTCAAAAAAATGAACGAACACACACATTTTTACTCCAATTTCATATTTTTAGGATATCTTTACAGGCACACAGCTAACAAGCATAAATAACAACATCACATACATTCAGGTTTTCCACACATTCACAAACATAATACCAACTTTCACTAGTATTATCAAACCTGTAAAAAGAATTTAAAACAAAAAACCTCTAAAAAAATCAATACGAAATTCAAAGAAAATTCATCTTTTAATTAAATCATAAAAATAAAAAATTAAAAAATATAAATCAAATACATTTAGAAAATTTTAAATCTCTAAAAGTTATTTTTTTTAAAATTCAAACACACAAACACATAAAATAAATAAATCACCAAAAATAAGTAAATAATTCATCAACTCAACCTTAAACCGTTACCACCACCTTTGTCAATATCCAATCTTTTCAACAACATCCAAATCCAACCACAAAATTCAAGATCACACCCATTTTAAGTCAAATACGCCAATTCATTGCCATTGTTTAGTGCTGACCTAAGTGTGTCAACCCCAGACGCATTTAACACCATAAATCTTTTAGGCAATGTATAAATTGAATTTGTGGTCCACCTCAAATTTATCACCTGAATCTCAAAAAAGTGAACACACAAACACACAAAATTCATTTGAGTCAAATAATCCATTTTTATACTGTAATTTTTTTATATATATTTTATTTTTTATAACGTGTTTATTAATTTTTTAAAAGAGAAAAAGTCGCCATGATGCAAAGATAATTTAATTCTATTTTCTCATTTCCCAACAGGTGTGAGTGATATAAAGCTTTTTCATGACAACAGCATCTATTGTGTATGATAAATTTGACATCAAATATCGAGTTGTAATTGTGAAATCATTAGGATGAAATTAAATGAATAATGAATAATGAGGTGTGGAGTGACTAAACATTACGCAACTCAAACTGCCACGTATTGTACATGTAAATATGTTGTAGAGACAACTCAATGTAAAATATTTGACTAGTATTGGTATTGAACTCAATGAGTTAGAAGAAGAACCCGAAATTAGTGGGCTAGTTTTGGGCATCTAAATTTTCCTTTTCTTCACTTCCCCTCTCGATGTAAGTTTACTGCTGATCAGGCAATTGCACAAAAGGGGCATGGCTGTGTGAGATAGATTATGCATTTCTGGACTTAACTAAATGCCAAACAACTTCATGAGCGCTCAGCTAACAGCATTTAAGAAAATTGGTGATTTCGTCTTATTGAAGCAGCTGATTTCCATGTGAAGTAAATGCAATGTTTGTACAGTCTAAGCTTTAAAAATGTACTTGCAAACGTACCTAAAGGGTGACAAACATTTGCAAACCTCAACGTTGCTATGCGCGTTATTTTAGAACGACATAAGGACTGTACGTTACTGCAAAATAGAAGTCCGTCAATACATCTTTGACTGAAGCTCGTTCACTTTGGCGATGTCTGTACATTGAATACCAACTGACATTTGAGAGCTGACTTCGTAAAAATCTTTCAAAACTTTCATTTTGTAAACAACATTCTCAATGCATAGAGAATGAGGATTATTAGCGCTCCATAGTCAGAAAGTCTCATTTCTTAAATTATCTGCTTTCATAAATTTTACTTGTTCTTTTTTAAAATACCTTTTTTTGAAAGTTTAAAAATTTTCATTAAAAATTTTAAAATTATCAACACTAAAGTTAATCATTTTTGAATACTTTTCTAGGAAATTTTCTGAATTATTTTTATTAAATCTTTCAAATTTTTAAAAATTTTTAATCTTTTATAAATTTTTAATTAAATAAATATAAATCTGTATCATTAGTTATGATTTTTAAAACTTAAAACTTTGAGCATTATTTTCAAAATTTATAGTAGAAAGTTACATAAATGTGACGTAGTAATGAAACATTTATTATTCAACGTATGATATTGATCACTTATTTTGAAAGGAATTTTTACAGAACAAAAAGCACAGCGTTGGTTAAAGGGTTTTCTTAAGGAAACCAATTGATAGATTTTTCGAGATCTGTCCGTCCACGAGAGGTCTATCGTCAAGTTGTCACGAACAAATTGAAAAACAACCATCAGTAAGAACACACATGCTCGCAGACGAATTTGCTTACCATTATTCAACGATTAAAAAGCTGACAAAAAGTGGCTAATGACTAAGCAAATTCCGCATGAATCAACGGATTGCCAGCTGTTCTTGAAAAGTATTATTAAATTTTAAAAAAACCGACAAAACCTTTCCACCAACTTATTAATTCAATAAATTATTTAGTGAATTAACGAATATTAAAAGTATTAGGTCATCCAAAAAGTTTCGCGGATTTCTTGAATCTGCTTTTTGTCATTAGTGAAACTTATTATAAAAATAAAATGTGTTTTCTAAATAAAAAACAAAGAAATATTGTGTTTTTTAAGTATAAATGAATTAGTTTTAATCATGAATGTATTGATTGATGTTTAATTTTGGATTAAGAAATGGATCTACCACATAATGATTTTTGTCATATAATGTTATATTTTAAACACCGTAAAACGGTTAAGATAACCGCCAAAAATATTTGGGCTGTATATGGATAAGTAGCGGTTTCTGCAGAAACAGTTCATAGAGATTTTGTCAAATTCAAGATTTCATATTTCAGTTTGTAATATATGCTTCACCTAAGTTGCTCTTTGCCTTTTAATGAAAACATGTTTCTGGAGATAATTGTAACCAATCCGATTTTCACTATTCAAGAAATAGACTCGGGGTAGTAATACTACTATCAGACAAAAAATTGGTAAAATTTAAGGTGAAAATATTTGAGCTAAAAGACTATTTTCAAATGAAGAAATGAAATTAGTTTCTCTCAAGTTGATAAAAAATAAATTCTGAAATAATTGTTATCCAAATAAAAGTATAACAAAATATTTATCTTTTAAATACAACATATAATAAAATCAAGTGTTGTTTTACTTTTAATTTTTGCACATCTAAATAGATGGATTATATAAATGATTATATAATTTAAATTATGCAACTTCAATAAATAATCAATAAAATAATTATAAGAGCAATGTTGAATCCATAAATGTTAATTTTAGGATTTAATGCCCTTATCAACAAAGTTTCACATACCACTCTCTCCCAATAATTGTTAAATCCACTGCACAAACTTTTATTATCATAAAACCCTATTGATTTATACATTTTCTACGATGCTCAACAATATTACTATTTCCACTATTTTGACTATGCTCTTGAATTCTGGTGCAGTGATGACTTAAAATCTCTCCAATGTATGTGGCGTTACACTCATTGCATTTAAATTGATAGACTAGATCAGAGCACAAGCCTAAAGAGATTATAGATTTAGTATTATTGAACCTTATAATTTATAACCTTATAAGACTGACATACAACCTTTATATTTAAAATATTTTTAAGACCTATTTCAATCAAAGGTTTGAATTCTTTAAAGCCTTTAGAATAAGATAAAAATAAAATAATTTTAGGATCCGTTTTTACAATCTCACATACATCCACACGCGACAAGTTACTATTTAGTTTATTCAAAGTTTCATAAACTAATTTGTCCGTAAACAATTTAGAATACCCATTATTATAAAGTAAGTCAATTAATTTATTTAGACTTTTGTCTGCTTTGCTTAAGTAAAAGAGACAAAGAACAATGGATTAGTCCTTTAATCATATTACTTTTATATTTTATGTCAATATATTTTATTCATTATATTTCTGTTTTAAATGAGGTATTCATTCTTTCAATAAGCAAAGCAAGATATGGAATAGTTGAAGTGATTTCTTCTTCAACCGTAAAGTCTATATTTGGATGCAAGTTATTAACCTACTCCAAAAACGGATGTACTTGAGAGCGATTTTCAATAACAAGAAAAATATCATCGACATAACGCTTATAAACTAAAGGTTTAATAGAAGAATAATCATTAATCTTACTCTCTAATTTAGACAAGAAAATAGAAGCCAATGTTGGAACTAATAGGGATCCCATCGTTACACCGTCAACATGTCTATACCATTCATCATTAAAAAGAAATAGAACATTCGATGTTGCAAAAGTTAAAAGATCATGAAACGCTATATCATCTAAAGAGAATTTATTAGAATTAAACTCACTCCACATTTCACAACACAAATCTATTTTCTCTTTTAATGGAACATTAGTAAATAAACTAGTTACATCAAACGAGACCGTAAAACCACCATTACTATCCAATAAATACTGAGAAATAAAAGATGAAAATTCAAAACTGTCTTTGCACTCAAATTCAGATGTATATAAAGGATTAATAAGATCATCTAACAGTTTTGCAACCTTATATTGAGCTTTATCTATCATGGATAAAACAGGATGCATATGAACATCTTTCTTATGGACTTTATGGCAGTCCATAAAGCTTCGCAGGTTTCAAACCTCTATGATGTACTTTTTCAAATATATCTTTAGTGATATTATTAGTTTCTAACAATCTATTAAGCATAAAAATCAAATATTCCTTGTCTTTCAAAGATGAAAATTTAGCATTCTTTCAGAAATTACCAGTTTTCAAAGATTGAGAACTATTTAAAATAGATGACAATTTATCAATATAATTCTTATAATTCAGAATCCATTAACTTTATCAAATTTACAAACCTTAATATTTTTTGAAGACAAAGTTATTTATATTAAAAAATCTTTATTATCTTGTTTACTATTTTTAGATGAATAATTCATAGTGTTTATATAAAACACATGTTTTAAAAAATTTAAATCAGATTCATTTTTAATATAGAATTATAATTTTCAAATTTATTTGAAACAAAATTGAAACTTTTTTCAATATTAAACTTAAATTTAACTTGATTTATCTTTTTCTTAATACTATGTCATGGTCCATAACGTAGAAGTTTAATTTCATCATCAGTGAATTTAATATCATTCATATTTAAAACAGTATTTTTTATATTAAATTGATATACGCCAAATAATTTTCTAAGGTTAATTAATTTCTTACTCTGTGCAGTGATTGTATTGGAGAGTAATTTTAAAGAATTAAAAATTGAAACTTTAATACACAATTAAAAACCATAATCACCTATCACCTCATAAAGAACAAGTCTCTAAACTGATAACTGCCTAACTAAATCATTCCTTCTTTTTTCTCTATTTCTAACATACGCATGAGCACCTTCCTGTGGATCATTCTGACACACTCATTTGAAAGGCATTCATGGAGTTTTGATTTAAAAATAAAAACCGCAATGATATGTTCTTTAGTACACCTTCAATTATTTTCTTCTGATAAAACAAAAAATTTTCATATATCTCTTAAAAACAGGTAACGCAAGTGAATAATTACGATTTAAAAGCTCAAAGAATAATGGTAATTATTTAAATAAATAATTGAACACCATTTTCTAAAATATTTATCATTAGACAATTAAAGACAGTTTTTATATGGTGTTATGTACCACTATCATTTAATCATGGTTACACATCTATACACTGAAACAATCGATATATAGTGGCTCTTAAATATATGCAATAAATTATGTAATCGATGTGTTAAAATGACAGAATTTATATTTCATCACATCGTAATATATAATTACATAATGGTTATGAAATAAGCATATAATCACTTGGAAACTACGTTATAAGTGTCATTTGTTCAGATTTATATCACATATTATGTACTATACTATTTCTGGAGGTAGAAATGATGTAAAGTTTTATATAAACAGATTGCAAACTGAATACTTTGATTTAAATGGTACTATGTTGTATATTAAGTTAAAGGTTGCCAAGATTGGAAAACTTTGGAAATAAGTCTTACATGTTTCATCATCTGTTTGAAGATTTTATTTTCAGATTTTATAATACAAAAATTGAAAGTGGAAATAGAACTTATATTTCCAAGGCTATGATTGAAACTATTTTAAATTATAATGGAGATTGTAAGAATATTTGTCTTAATGTAATTGTTTATCGAACCCAAGAAATTTAAACAAGTCTATTAAATTATCAAAAGAATTCCCATTATTCTTTACAATTGGATTTAATAGATCAGTCCAAATATTTTATTTTCTAAAAACATTGATCTTTTGTTAATTCTGAATCCAGAATTAAAGTCAGAATAAAACATTTTGTAATCTAACAATCATTGAAGCATATTAAATGTTGAATCATATTATATTGGATAATTTAGAACAGCTTTTAAAAATTAAACCTTTTCGATAAATTTGTGATATTTGATGTTCTTAATTTCTTACAAATAAACGGATTCAGTGTTTGAGTTTGGGTTCCGTTTTCAGCTCTGAAATAAAGCACATAAACTAAGTTTCCTTTATATATGTAGCACATTACTTTTAATTTCATTCATTTAATAAATCAATGTTAATATATGTTGATTTAACTTTAACGACTGATATATATCCTTGACTGTTGAATAATAATTATATTCCTCAGGGGTCTAATATTTGTGCCTAAGGCTTATTGTGCTGCTCTTATTGATTTGCGTATTCCTAAAAGCCCTTCTGATAAATCATCTAGTCTTGTATTTTTTGTCGTTTTAATTTTTTTTATATTATTTTACTTTTGTTCAAACGGCCAAAATCTATTGCTTTTCTTCCAGTCGGTAAAACGTTTTTTATTCTTAGATAGAAGAGCAAATTAGAATATTTGATGGAAACGTTCTAAGTCACATATTATTGAGTTAATAAACAACGTTCTCTCTAATTTTGAAAACACTTGTGCGGGGTAAACTGCAATATTGGAAAATCATATAAATTAAAAGAAAATTGGTCAAATTATTAAACATCCCAATTTTTTTGCTGTAATTTTATATTTTAGTATGTAAATAAAAATTGTAACTTATTATATTATATAAAAGTTTTTTATTAATATATTACTAAAACTCAATTCCTGAAAAAGACAAAGTCAAAATATTGAACTGTTATCGAATACCAAAAAAAAACAAAATTTTGATCGAAGCTTTTATTTTAAACGAATTCTAAAAAACGATCAATGGTTATGCCCAACAATTATTTTCAAAATAATTGCAATTGTAAAATTATTATATTATATTCAAACAAGAAGTTTGAATAATTTGATGAAAAGTTATAAATAAAAAACAAAAACGATATACCTATATTAAGTTCAGAAGGTAAAATATATAACTATTAAAAATATAAAATCATAATTTAATATTTTTCACCTCTGTCCTTATTAGAAACCCAATGTTCATAAATCTTGTCCAAATTTATTTTGCCTCCTGATGTGATAAACATTTTTATTCGCATCAAGTTATCTAAATTATTAGCCTTTAGTCAGTATTGCGATTTTAAATTTATAGCATTCATCAGGCTAAACCCACGTTCGCACTCTTCACTGGATGTCTGAAATGTAGCACAGATATCTAAAAGCTTAAAAGCTAATTCCTTAAATTGTGTATCTGCATTTGCCAACTTAACTAAATCAAAAACAAAATAACTACGGAATTACTTTTCATTTTTTTCAATTATTAAAAACTTAAAATTGTTATATTGCTTTGAAATTGTTCGTCACATGCGGGAATAATATTTTTGTAATTTTTAACAAGCTTTGTAATACAATCTTGTCCAAAGTTAAGATCTTTTGAATTTATTATGGTATTTTGATCAAATACACGCCAATCTATTACATCTTCTTCTGGAAACCTATTCTTTAAATGTTTAGATAACAATTTGATAAATCGTAAAATTGGTGAAGTATCGACACCAGAATGTTTTACTAATTATGTCCTTTGTATCATTATTCCAATGAACTATTTCTCCTAAATATTGGTTTTCGATTTTTTTGATCCTTGCTTTAGAAAATTGCATTTTATCCATTATTATCAGCAAACTCCTCTGAAATATTTCACAAAGCGATGATAGCTCTTCAAGAACGACATTTAAAACTATTAATGCAAGTCGATATTGTGGATCCAAAAGAACCTTTAAGCAATATTTGTATATTGAATAATCACATATTTCTACTTCCTCAAAGCAGTATTCTATCAACAGATAGTAATTACAAATAAATCCTGTTACTGCAAAATGTCTTGATAGCTATCTAAATTCATTTAATGACCGAAATGCTAATGCATTCAGTTACGCCAGTCAACTCTTCAAAATTGTATTTCTTTACGGATGATCTACTAAACATGGTAAATACTGTCTTTAATAACATTTCAATATCACACATTATTGATACTTGTTTCCAAGCATCATCAATTTCTAAATCTTTCCTGTGTGCTGCACAATGCTGCTGCGACTAACGAGGGATTCTCTGTCGAAACAATGCAGCTACATCATTATTCTTACCAAGCATAACAGACATTTCATCTGATGTAAACATTACCATATTATGCATATTCATATTATTTTTTATGTAAAATTCATCAATAGCTTCAAATATGAAGGAACTAGTACATTCAGTCAATTTTAAAATTCCTGCAAATATGGTTTTATGGCCAGATGAAAGTTTAGGTCGTTATTTTATGTATAAAATTAAAGCTTTATGTGTAGATATATCCGTACTTTCATCAACAATCAAGAAATTGTTTTTATATTAAAAAATTAATGCATTGAACAAATTCAAATGCATAATTCTTGCCGCACCAACCTTTGGGAATAGATATAAATTTTTCTATATTCTCATAAATTTCCAGTACTGAAGACATCGAAGTGTTAATTTTTATTGCCAAGATAACGTTATCTATCAAAATTTTTGTATCGGTTTTATTAGATATTTTACGTTCTATCAAATCTGCACGTACCCGCCCTTCTTCTGCTGACGAAGTTAACATTTCACCAGTTTTACCTTCTTTGCAATTCCGTAATTTCATTACCGAATCTAAATGTACTTTTTGGGTTAAATGTCTCTTTAAGTACTACAATTTCCAATGTGTTTTATTTGCCCTTTAAAAAATCACTTTCAGCCTTTGCTTCGATACATACTTTGCAAAGAACATCACTGGTTACGATTTGATAATATCCAAATATCCCACAATTTAACATTTTGTTTAATAGTTGATGATAAAACGTATGTTTCCACGATTTCATTTAACCATTCGGTTCTAAATTTGGAAAATATTTTGTTTTTTGATTTTAAGCTTTCATCTAATTTTCGTTTTGACTTAATAAATCTATGAAAGGATTATATTTTAATTTAATTTTTTAAATTGATATCACAGCATTCTAATTTTCTAAAATAACTTACATATTTATTGTTTTCCTATCGTAGATACATTGAATTTTAAATTTGACATTCACATTATTTAGTAAATTCAAAAAAATGAACACTGACATTTAATTTCATTGTTGCCGATTGCTATATACAAAACAAATAACCCATCAAACATAATTTTAGTGTGGAAAATCTATATGAATTTTTAAACTGGGTGCGTTTACGCAATGAAAAAGAATTATTGTTTGTAAGATATTTCGTAAGTGGATAAAAATGCTGACTGGGCAAATAACAATTTTTATCTGGGCGGCGCTCACCCACCCACCTTACAAGGAACGCTGTTTGTGATCTGTACTTATTTCGAAATGGCATACTTTTATATGATATTCGAAGTTCTTGACTTAAGAAACATTTATAATAATTCACAACCAAACATTGAGTACTCCGGATGCATCTATGCGGAGAACAAATCTTTTGCTATAATCTGGAGGTGCCATGGTCATGTAGAGCTAGAATACGAATAAATGTTCAAATAAATTAGAAATTAGCTCTAAAACTGATTTTCTGGTCAAGGGGAAAAATATATATAATGTTTGATTTTAATTGTATTGTTGCCACTACAATTTTGGGTTTGAATTTTACCTAATTTGAGGTATATTGAAGATTTAACTATGGATATACGTATAAATTTTATGATTGCTAGTATTATTATTAATATTATAGATTTTACGATTCGATTTTTGTTTGGTATTATTGATTTTGTATTATATTTCTGAGATTTCGAGTGTTTGAATTTTATTTGTTGTATTATGATTATTAATTTTATTATTATTATTA
>MQRL01566300.1:5622-18516 GCA_001938525.1 Dugesia japonica
TTCTTGTACAGATCTCCAAAGCAAAATACCTAAATATGTTAATTTATAAATAATTAATTAAGAACCATTTAAGTTATAATTCTTCATTATATCTTTATTAAATTAATGCTAAATTTATAAATATTTACTATTTGGTAGTAGGTAGATTGGTAAATTCAACCCCTCCCCACTTATCGATATATTGATTTACGTTCTGATTGATTATTGATTTTTGAAGTGATTATTATTGATAGGCTAGTTTATTTTGAGTGCTGTGGGAAGGATAGGAAAGGAGGGTTTGAATTGATCAATCAAAAAGGTGAAGTCATGCTGAACAATTTATCGTATATTTGTTTTAATTAAGTTTAGTTACAGGGAATTTCAAATTTTTCTTTGTCAGAAAATTTAAAAAATAACAAAAAAAAATAAATAAAAGAAAAAGGAAAGAAAAGAAAAAAAGGAAAAAAACATAAATAAAATTTTAAATTTCCCGCCAAATAAATTCCAGTCTGGCATTTCAAATTTTTCTTTGGCGCGAAATTTAAAATTTTGTTAATTTTTTCCCTGTTTTCTTTTTTTATCCTTTTCCTTTTATTTATTTTTTTTCTTTGTCTTTCTTTATATTTTAAATTTTTTTAGGTTTCGATGATGTATTTGAATGGATCTTGTAAATCTGTATAGAATGTTTTTGAATAACTATTTACAAAAATGTTGTTGTTAGTTACTGTGACAAGTTATCGGTTTTCAGTTTAAAAGGTCTAGTGTTGGAAGTTTTTGGTATTTTCTATGTGATGGTGCGTGTGTGTAAGTATATATTTTAAAAATGAAAATCGCGACAGAATGGGTGTCGGTTGATGATTTTTGTGTTTAGATAGTAGATTTTACTTGGCCATCGAAATCGATCTATAGGTTGCCAAAAGTAACTATGAGCTAAAATGTTTGTGTGTTGTATGTATGCAGCTTCTGTGTTACAAAAATGAGTTTCAAGTATATTTTTAAGGTTTTATGAGATTGAACAATTATTAAACATGTTATCCACATATCCCTGAGAATATAAATTTTTAAGTCCAAGTATTACTAGTTTTCCTGTTAAGAACACATTTACACATAAAAGGTCATATTTTACCAGTCTTAGAGCAGGAAATAACTCTGATTCAAACCAACAGTTAACTATTCTTGCTAATTTATACAAATTAATTGAAGCGCAAATTTTAACGACAATTGTTAATGATTATAATTGTAAATTCTTTATATCACAGGGGTTAAAAGCATATGGTTCAAATGGTTTCTTACAACCCATTATTCTACATTTTAATGATCTGAAGAATATAATTGTAAACTTATCATTTTGACTTGGAATTTTGGTTTAACTAAAGGAAAACTCATTTTCTTTGTTACTTCTTGTGATACTTCACCTGTATAGTTAATATTGATTATCATAATTAATGAATTAATAGGGAACATTGAAGTTTTGAGAGAATTCATTTAATTGATTAGTTAAAACAAATATAAACAATGTACTAAATTAAAAAAATTAAAGATAAAACAAGATGGAGGAATTAAGAAACAATGCAGTCTATCGAATTGTTAAACCAACTGGTAGTGGTCTGACTAAATCTGAGTTTTGTAATATTAAAATGAAAATTATAAATGATTTTGATACGAATTGAAGCAAAAAATTGAGACCAGGTGATGTTATTGTTGTTGATGATCTGTATCAAGAGGCAAATAAAGAAAGCGATTTCAATAATTTATTCACAAAGATATCGAGACATCATAATGTTACTGTTATATTTATTACTCAAAATCTATTTCATCAAGGAGGTAGTCACAAAACCCGCAATTGAAACGTACAAAATTTGGTTCTATTCAAAAATCATTGAGATCAGACTGTTGTTGATTTTCTAGCAAGACAAGCATATCCAAATAACAGACAATTTCTTATTGAATAATTTCAAAATGCAACAAAAAATCCTCATGAATATTTATTTCTCGACTTTACTCAACAATGTCCAATTGACTATAGAGTGATAACTGATATATTTAGTCCAAATGTTATAACAGTGTATAAACAAATAGGAAATTTTCTTAATATTATATAAAATGGCAAAGTTTAAGAAAATTGTAGTTGATTCAGTTACTGATTGTGATGTTAAACAACGAAAAAAGTCTTTTGTTAAGAAAAAGACACGTTCGTATAAGAAAAAATCCCATAAGAAGCAATTCCGTAAGAAAACATTTGCAAATAAAAAAATGCAATTGAATAAGTTTAAAAACCTTACAAAAAGAAGTGGAAAGTAACTAAAAAATAGAAAATGGATATCATTATAAACAATTCATTGCTATCTGTGCTTTATTGAAATAAAAATGAAATTAGAATTAGATTGTTTCAATTTTTTATTTGTAATTTTCCTTGTAATCTTCATTGTCTTTTTTGCATATCTCAATTTTATTCAACATTTCATATTGCCGGAACGAGGTTTTCTTCAAGTCTGTCATATTTTTAACAAAATGAAATATAATTTAAATTTTCTCCTTATATACTTTTGATTTGTGTGTATGTGTTTAAAAAATATTAAAATGTTGTAATAAAAAATGTTTATTATTGTAAATAGTTTTTTCTTTTTTATAAGTGGTAAATATGTAAAAATATTAATCAATGCAATAAGGATGCAACACAGATGCAACACAGATGCAACACGCAATCACCCAAAATCATATCTATAATAATGTTCAATTTCATAAAACCTTAAAAATATACTTGAAACTCATTTTTGTAACACAGAAGCTGCATGCATACAACACACAAACATTTTAGCTCATAGTTACTTTTGGCAACCTATAGATCGATTTCGATGACCAAGTAAAATCTACTATTTAAACACAAAAATCATCAACCGACACCCATTCTGTCGCGATTTTCATTTTTAAAATATATACTTACACACACGCACCATCACATAGAAAATACCAAAAACTTCCAACACTAGACCTTTTAAACTGAAAACCGATAACTTGTCACAGTAACTAACAACAACATTTTTGTAAATAGTTATTCAAAAACATTCTATACAGATTTACAAGATCCATTCAAATACATCATCGAAACCTAAAAAAATTTAAAAAATAAAAAAAGACAAAGAATAAAATAAATAACAGAAAAAGAAAAAAGGGAAAAAATAAAATAAAATTGTAAATTTCGCGCCAAAGAAAAATTTGAAATTTCCCGTAACTAGGCTTAATTAAAACAAATATACGATAGATTGGTCAACATGACCTCACTTTTTTGATTGATCAATTCAAACCCTCCTCTTACCCCAGCACTCAAAACAAACTAGTCTATCAATAATAATTTATATAAGTAAATATACTTTTTTAAAACAAAAAGATGCGTCATGAATTTTCACACAACCTAATATCTGATAATACATCTTTTAATCTGGCATGTATAAATAGAAAACAAGAAAAATGTTAAAAATTATGTACCGTAAATCCTAATTGGCGTAAAACACGTTCCAAATCGAATATATCAGTTTCCGGTGCTTTCAATTTTTGATTCTTTCGATAATTCATGATACCAACCAGTAACGCTATACGCTTCACTCCATCTAAAAAATTTGGACTACATTTTAGTCTAATAATCTAAAGATCACAATTTTAAATTTATAATTTATATATCGAATAATGTAACATTTATAAAAAAGATGTCTTACATTTTTTATGTGCAGGAATGATTTCTGGTATAAATAATGTCAATTAAAATCTCTGTGGAAAAATAAAGCAGATGGGAAAAATAATTGGTTGAAAATAAAGATCTAGTGTGTATAAACTTATAGAATGTAATATATAGCACAATAAGAAGTTATTTAAAACAAATTTTGATTAAAAATTTAAAGACGGTCACTAATCAAAATTTTAAAATGAGTCCTCATATCCTTATATTTAAGAATTTAACTGTATGTTTCTCATTATCACATCATTTTTTGGAGAACGCTGTAACAATCAAGTTTAATATTTAAATCATAACGATTAAATTAAAAATTTCATATAAATAAAAGCTGGAAAATTTAGTTATCTTTGAACGAAGTGAAACACCGTGAAACAAATATAACAAAAAAGTACATTACAAAAAGCACTTGCAATCTTCTTCTCAGCTTTGAGGATAATTTTAGAAGATACATCTATGGTTCAGATATATAGACGATATTTTCTTTGTTACTGATTCTCCTTACGAAAATATTTTAGAACTAGCCAATAGAATTTAATGATAACATCAAATTCACTTTAGAGAAGTCAATCGACTTTCAGATTCCTTTTCAGGACACCTTAATCCAAAAGAAATCTGGTAAATTAATAATTAACCACTTATATATGAAACAATTTCACAGTGCACATATATTACACTGGAGTAGTAATCCTACCATCAGACAAATAATTGGAATAATCAAGGGAGAAAGAATAAGAGCTGAAAGACTATTCAAATGAAGAAATAAGATTAACTTCTCTCAAGTTGATAAAAAATAAATTTCTAAATAATGGCTATCCAAATAGAATTGTATCTAAATATCTATCCTCGAATACAAAATTTAATAAAATCAAACAAAAGACAAACACTAATGAGTAATGTAGCCAAATCATGCAAAATATAATTAAAAAATCGAAACTAAAACACAATCCAAGAATTATATTTAAAACGCAAGCACCTTTGGGTATCCTATTACAGAAACCAAGGCAGACTTTTTGTGGTCTCAAATGCATTTGTGATTGTAGAAATATATGCAATAAAAAAAATATCACTTACAAAATAACATGCACCTCATGTAAAGATACATATATAGGAGAAACAAGCAGAACCATCCGTACAAAAATGTGAAGTCTTCAAACACTTTTAAAACAAACATAATATTTTAACAGAAAATCATCATATTACAAAAACATTAGGAACAAGCTACATTTCTACACTTAACAGAAAAAAACATGAACAAATATTAATTAAAGAGGAGAAACCTAAGATTAACGTGATTCTCAATAATTACAATAATTAAAAGTTTTCAATAAATAAAATTTTTTTTTAAAGATTCTCAATAATAAAAAAAATTAATTAAATAAAATTAGTAAAAAATTAAAGTTTTAATATTGTAATATTTTAATCTTAATAAAAAAGATTTTTTGAGATTTTTAGATTATCAATAATTAAAATAATTAATAAATTTTAAAAAAAATTAGTAAAAAATTAGAGTTTAAATATTGTAATATTTTAATCTTAATAAAAAACGAATTTTTGAGATTTAATTTTAAAATAAAAAATTATACTTTAAATAAACCAATAAAATTTCGATAAAAGAGAAATAATTTTGTAGCAGAGATCTATTGTCCTATTGAATAAATCGAAAAGTCATCATTCCTGAACGAAGACAAGTGTCAAAAATTTGAAATTATTTACAAATACATTTAATTTTGATCGAAGCCTTTTCTTTATTTTAATAAAATCTCAAATGCGATCAATGGTTAAGTCCAACAATTATTCCCGCAATAATTGTAATTATAAAAAAATTATAATCATTATTTAAGTAACAACATTAACCAGAACAAAAAATCCAGAGGTATCCTAGTATAGAAAGTTCAGAACTGATATCTAAAAGTTTAGAAAATCAATAAGATTCAAATTAAATTAATACAAAACATTGTCCATTCCGAATTCATCCCGAAAAGAAAAAATACCGCAATGGAACTAAATTGCTTAATTCACAAAAATAATTTTTTTAAATGAAAAATAAATTAATAAAAATATCCTTTCTTTTTGCAAAAAAAAGAAAATAATTGAAAATAAACTATTTTGAAAATATGAAAACTACGGTTTAAATAAATACGGAGAATATAGACAGAACTCAAAAAACCTTCACGAAGTAAATTAAAAAATCAACCAATCTGAATATTCCACAATAATAGACCAATCTGAATTCCTAACGAGCTTAAAAATTCAAGATACCTAAAAAATTGAAAATGCCAAATTAAAAATTGTATTTTTCAATTTCACACTAATAGAGAAGTTGTAATTCAATAAATTTTGGTGAGTAAAAATATTCAACTGCAAAATATTTTCACTTCAGCAAAAGTATTTCGATATAAGAGGTTATTAATGAACAAAATCCCAAGGGGGATTACGAAGAAGAAAATTCAACAAGAACCACAAATATTTAGAATAATTCTGTAGTAACAACAATGAGGAGGGGCCAACAAAAAGATAAATTACGAATTGATCAAATAGAAGAAATTTAAATATTTGTGACAATCTGCTAAAAGTACAAAAAAGAATAAATAAATTAATTGAACACAAAGGAGAACATTTTTGGTTCAAAAATTTAAACAAAGAATTTAAATAAAAAGCAACCAACATAGTAATGCAACTTAAAAGAAATATGAAGCAGATAATTCACGAAAAGATAAGAATTGAAAATTTGAAATATTTTGCTGTTTGTGCTGCCATCATTCTTATGCCCATTAATGATGAATGATAATGAATATTGCTAAAACATAAATAATGCAAGATATCTGTTCTTACAATATATGTTTTATTACCCAAGATTGTATAAACTTTTTAATGTCTCATTATAAATAATGCAAGTAAAGATTTGGGATAATGAAGGTTTAAGTCACGAAGTATAGTAAAGTATATTTTAGTAAGCAAAAAAATCTACAGTCTCTAATTAGAAATGTTGATAATTCAAATTTTTTCAGTATCTCAAATTTTTTAATTAAAATTTTATAAAGTAATTACTATTATAATTTTTTTATGTATAGAATTTTTTGAAAAATCGAGTTAATAAAAATAACGTATTTTCATTAATTCGTATTTCTTGACTCCTTTAAAAATATTTTTATGAAAAATGGATCAAGAATGCTAATAATTTTATTTTAAGCTTATCCGATGTAAATAATGATATTTATGAATCTATTAAACGGCTAAAAAAATTGTTTATATGAATTAAAGGGTAAGAATTATAAGCAGGAAAGAATCAAAGAATATTTTCAATAAATATATTGTGGTTTTTATTCGTTAATTTGAAATTTTTGATAATTCGACATGATTTTCTAATCCCCAAGAAATACGAATTAAAAAGGTTCGATTGTATTAAATAATGATCTTTAATAACTGTTTGTTAAAAGTTTTTTGCTGCTAAATCTTTTTTTAGCAAATTTTATTTTGATTTATCATTTTTTTTACACGTGAACTTAAATATATTTTATTTTTCTTGCAAATATCACCATTACAATTCGGACAATAATAATTATACCATAGTTTTTGTAATGAAAAGTCTAAAGGTGATTGTGTTATGTATTAAATCTGTGTTTATATTTTCCAACAGTTTTGATCGGCTTAACTATCTGATAATTAATTAATGGTAATATGAATTACTATATTAGTTTATTATTTTGTTCTGTTTATATTCAGGTTAAAAGAGAAAGATATTTGGTAACAAAATAATACATATTGAGACTGTGAGTATAGATTCATGAATTTCGGATGTCTGAGATTTTTTAATTTTTATATTTAATATTAAGATGGGTTTTTTTTGAAATTTTTAAAATATAAAATTTTAAAAATAATAAGGTTGAAAAATAAATAAATATATATGTAAAACAAAGATATTTTAAATAAAAGTTAAAATTTTACATGGTGTTAAATAATAAAATTTTAAAAAATTATTTTCTAAAATGAGTTTTAAAAATAATTATTTTGGAATTGAAAAAACCAAAAAAAAAATATTTTATTAAGATTTCTCAGATTATTTGTTTGAAATTTGTGAATTGTTATTTCATATTTTCATTTTTTAAGAAAAGATTTGTAATAATCAATAAACAATTTATGGAGATTTGTGAGACTTTAAATTTAACTAATAGAGACATTATCAAAATGCGATACTTTTTAAAAATCTCTGCTACTGAGTATCGTTTGTTTTGCAAAAGTTCTAATATTCATTAGTAACCTTAAAATAGTAATAGTAAAATTTTCTACTAAAATATAAATATTGTTGTTTTTAATATCTCACTCCCTTATTAAAAATTCATGGATCCGTCACTGTAAAAAAGTACAATTTATCTCAAAGGTTTGATAATTTAATTAAATAATAGTTTCATTTGTTGATTATTATATTTTAAATATCTATCAGAGGTAGAATTACCTGGTTTCTCTGCAGGTACCGGAGGGATTTCTGAAGAAATTAATTTGTTCGGCTGCAAAATAAATAAATTTATAATATATCAAAGTTATTATTAATTTAAGGATTCATTTATAATTTATCTTCTCTCATCCTTAACATATACGAAACCAGATTCTACTTTTAAATTATACATTTCTAAATAATTCAAGTCCACCGTGACCCGACAATTGGGCACAAAAAATATTTTTAGTAAAATAATAAAATAAAAAAATTATTAACAGAAGAATTCAAGATTATGTTGATCTCAAATAATCAAACAAAACAATCTAATCAATTTTAAACAATTGCAAATTAGCCACGTGACGCAAATATCGTAACATATCATCTTCCTCGCGATATCCTTGAACAACTATTGATACCTAGAACAACATATAATATGTCATATTTTTTCTTAGTTTCGGTCGGCCTTATCGTACTTTGATCAATATGTTTTCGTTTTGCTATGTCAATTGCAAGACCATCAAACAAAGTCTATACATTTGGATGGCTGTGATGAAAAATGGCATTCAGTGAGTTATGAATTCCTTCACAGCAATTGATTGTTCTTGGAGACTTCTCAATTGCAGCCGTATAGTCATTCCACATTCCCATTGGAAACTGTGACTCTCTTTCTGCAGCACCTTTAATATGTCAAAAAAAAGGATGTTAAAATACTGTTGTACCTATCTTCATCTAGAAAATTAATTGCAAGGGTATCAAAGACTTTATAATTTTTTTTAATATTCTTTAAATCGCTGTGATTATTTAATATAATAATATAATATAAACTCAATACTACCTTATTACTAAAAATATTTATTGCCCAAATATCTTGTGCCTAATTATCCTGTGCCCAATTATCATACAAACCAAGTCCACATATCGAACAATAAAAAAACGTTTATTAATAAATGATAGAATATAGACAAAAATTCATGTTTCAATAAAATCTAAAATATCACAAGAAAAATACAAGAAAAAAAATATATATCACAGCATTAATAACAATAAATTCTATATCAATTTTCTTCCAATTCTTTCTTTCTTTTACTGTGAATTTTCTAAATAAATTTAACACCAATTTTGAGATTCTAATTGTCGCTTCATCTTGAACAATTCAGTTTAATAGGACTGTATTATAAAGCTGTATAATTCACATTATCAAAATGAATTTTATTTTATATATTAATGCTTAATAATTCCTTCATATTTTTCTTGTTTTGCATCATTGCGTTGAAATCTAGAAATCAAATCGCAAAGCAAACAGATGGACAGAGTCTATAAACAATTACAGTCTTTCAGTTAATTATCGCTTCAAAATGAAAATATTTAGAGACTTGGAACAAGATTCAAAGCCCATAATTTCAAATATGTTAAGTTTATAGTTTTGATTTTAGACTAAAATTCATTTAGAAAAAGGCGTAGTAGACGGAGGAAATCTCTATACTGATTCTCAAGAACAACAGCTGAAATTCTTAATACGCATTAAATTTTAAAAATTGAATTAAACATTAAATCTTGATTATCAAATAATAAATAGCACACTTGAGGTATACAAGTACTGATCTGCAGAGAAAGTGATGAAGACGATCGATCCATAGATGGATTTCCAAATTCGCACATTGCAATGGTATGCAACTGTTACTGTATGTATAAAAGTAATATTTCTTTAGAATACTTGTTTCCAGTAAATAAAATTTTATGATGTATTCATTAAATTTCCTACTTAACAATATTATACTTTCATTTTGATATCGCCCCCTCCCTTGAAAAATTCCTGGATCCGTCACTGTCAGTGTACATTGTAAGATACCTGTAATTGTTGGCAACGGTTCTTTAATAAGTCTATAAAAACTGAAAGTTTATTAAACGATTTAAAATAAAAAAAATTCACGAAAAAGTATGTTACAATCCAATAAAATAGTAGACTAAAAATAGATTCAGAAAAATTTTTTATAATTAAATCTTAATAACTTGATCTTCGTAATTTATTTGAAATCAATGATTCAGTCAGTTTTAAGTGAACTGCTGTTAACTTTTTATATTAAATTATGCTAATTATATTTGTGTATCGGCGATTGTTTAACTTTTTCTATGCAAGCTATGCAAAGTTATTTGAATTATAGAATTCATCGAATAGTTTGATTAATTTTTAGTTAATAATTAAATTACTAAGTCTTATTTTTTCGATTTATGCTCCAATGGGTCAATTTAATAATGTAAACATGTTATAATTATGAAAATATTTTAATACAAAAATAAAACTACAGTAAATGAGTGAAAACTTTAGTTACAAAATCGTTATAAGTGATCCAACGTTCCATATATTAGCTTTCAACTTTTTAATGTAGATCGCTAATATTCTAGATCAATTAAATCATTATATCATAAGATATTGAACAAAAGAAATAAACAGTATCGATCTTCGATACATTTAATATAAGATTTCATAAAATTTATTAAGTAACATGTTCGGTACAGTGTGGGTCACTGATGAAAAAGTCGAAAATTAAATTTGTAATAATGAAACAAGTTTTGGAGACAACTTGAAAGGGAGATCAAATGACAAGGGCCTTAAATACTCTGAAGATTAAAGATGATCAACGGTTATTAAAAATAATTGGAAATAATGAAGTTTTATTCATGATAGATATATGTGATGCAGGATGCACACATTTGATAAAACTCAAAATAATCACAAGTGGTGAACCAATCAATGTAAAACTCTACAAGTAACCACTGATTTTAAAAGTTAAAATTGAAGAGGCAATCCAAAACCGTTTTGAAAATAATATTATCCATAAATGAAAATCTACATGGAATACAGCACTGATTTGTGTTTGGAAAAGGAAAATAAGGACATAAGAATATGTTTGGATCTCAAACAATTGGATGCTGTAACAAAAAAACAAAACTTTTGTATGCTTAACGTCTATGAAATGCTGAACAAGTTGGATAGAATAATATATTTCGGTTCAATAGATTTTGAAAATTTGTACTATCAGGTAGAGCTCGCAAAATCTCTGGAAAAAACGGCGTTTTCAACGAAACATGGACAGTATTATCCAAAAGAATACCATTTAGCATAACGACAGCAACTAAAGAAAAGACAAAGATATTAGAAACTACCAATTTGTTTGAAGTTATATTCACAAATATATGTGAGCCAATGCAAGAAAATAGTTGACGGAAAATACACATTCTTGGAATAATATCCTAGTTCAATAAATATCTAATTCTTAAAGCATTATCTAAACAAGATGAGGAAACAGTCCATAAAGTTATTTTTAAGAAGTGGATATTGAGATTGGTATCCCAAAGAGAGATAAGACTAGATTGTGAAAAAACCTTTGAATCCAGAAAGTTTGCACAAAAGCTAGATATTAAACTTTGTTTTTCGAGTCAAACAAAAGTTTCTAAAATTTATAAATAAACAAATAAGATTCAATCAATTGCATACTGATAAAAAATAAAAGCACTTAAAACATTCAAGAATCATACATTTCCTCACAGTAGTATTTTAATATATTTTACATCGCGATGTTATAATATTTATTATATACACATATAAATAAATAAAGGTACATAAAATTATAACACACACAATACAAAAGTTAGTTACATTCAAAATTTTGTCCCAATTTCCTATAAACAATGTCTGAAAAGCGACAAATTACTCTCAACTACAAAGTAAATTTTATAAAAAAATTTTGATTATTTTAAAATTTATAATTTTAGAAAATAAACAATATTTTTGATACAATGATTAACAATAACTAAATTTTGAAAAAGAAGATTAATAATGTAAATTTATTAAACTTATGAAATAAGAAGGCATAACCGAAATATTGAACAATCGATGAAAATAGAGGAACATCTTATTTAATCTTTGCTTGTGAAAAAAATTTCTATCAAACAAATTTTAGTTATTATAAGAATTTAAATTTTTTCTTTTAAGAATTATGATGCTTATATTGACGATGCTTTTTGATAATATTCTTGTTGGTGATGATAACCGTTAGTTGTTATTAATTTTTAATTAATGTTTTGTAATAAAAAAATGAATTAGATTAATTAATGAAAAAGATGTTAACTTTGTTTAAATAACATCAAATTAAATTTTTATTAACACTTTAAATAAATTTTACTTAGTAATTCTGATTTAAATACTCAAGTGTATACAAAAGATTCCCTTAACATAATTAGCGGTATAACATGACAAGTCAACTTTGGAAGAATTGATCATATATTTGAACTTCTCATTATTCAACAAAGAACCGATATACTTAGCTTGGTAATTAACACTCTCGAGGATTTCAAGATTATTGAAAGTTATTAAGAAACTTAGTTTAATAGTGCATGTTTTATAATATGTTTTTATATATTATAAAATATTACTGTATAATATTCAGTATTTGGCGGTTATTTATTTGACTAATTGAGTGAAATTCCTATGACAGAACTATAATTGCTAAAAACTATACACAAGATTTTAATTAATTATTTTTTACTCTTAAATCTTAATATCAAAAAAGTTCGATTATCAATTTTAATCAACTTAAACTTTACAGATAAATATACATTAAATTTCAGTTACATCTCCATTATCATCTGAGAAATTATGGAATATGGAGCTGGTAGCTAATATTAATCCGAAGGATAAAATCAAAATATGTATTATCAATATAACCATAATTTCAAAGATGGAAATTGC
>MQRL01566962.1:1528-12749 GCA_001938525.1 Dugesia japonica
TTCAAATTCGAAAAAACAAAATTAGGTAAGATATAAAAGCAGCAACTTTTGATTGTCATTAAAGAAAGAAAAATATAATTCGAATGTCGAAAAATACAAGAATTACTATAAACGAAAAATATTCTCAAATTCATTTTAATTTAGTTTCGTAAGCTATTTTGTCCGTGATTTTCATGGGTTGTAGATGCCATTTATTTTAGATTCGATTCATTGTCTTTCGCCTGGTTTGAGCCATTTCCTTTTAATTAATGATGATTCTATTATCGCTTAGCTCAATTCTCCAACAACTCTTTTCGTTCTACTTTGTTAACATCATTGTTCGATACGATAATTAAAACATAATCAACACTAACAATGATCAATATCAACTGAATTTTTAAATTTCAATTTTRAACCAGATCAATTTAGAATTTTTCGGTGTTTTATATTAAAAATTTATTATCGCTTATGTTAATTGCTTCCTTCACTCATTCGCCGGAGCCATCACATAATTTATGTATCTTTTACACTTGTAAATTAATTCGGCAAAACAAATAAACTTTACAAAAATAATTCATATTCATTTTTTACATAAAATATTTAACAAAAAAAAATTTTTTATTATTACAATTTTAATTTTTATAATTATAAAATCTGAAATGAAAATTTAATAATTTATCAAATTTTCAGTTTGCTTATCTGTGCTTAATTAATTAAATAATTTACAATAAGTTAAATTATATCATAAATTAACAAAATAAAATAATTAAAATTTTTATGATAGTACAAGTTAATTATCTTCCAAATTTTAATAAAATTATAATATTATGTATGAATATTATTTTATGATGTAAATTAACATTTTTCCAGTAATTTTTTCCCCCTTGGATAAAATTGATTGGCGGGCTTGGTTGATTTATTTAGAATTAATGTTACTTCCGGGATTATTGTTAAGTTTATATTGTTAATGTTGTGTGGTGATTGTAGTGTTTGCTTGATTGTTATGTAATGATTGTTAACTGGAATTTGTATTGTTTTCCCAACAATAATATTGTTGACTATTGATATTTATTTGAATTTACTGGTTTCCTTTTTCTCATTTCTTCTTTTTTCTCTTTGATAATTTTTTGTTCGCTGTTAATGTTTACATACATAAAAGCCACAAGAATTTAAATAACCTCTTTGCTGAAATTCCATCTACTCCGAGTCCAGCAAATCTTCGTGGTAATTCATTTTGGATCAAATTATCCTGCATGTTCATGGCTAAAATTCTAGCACCATCATCTTTTTTTTCAAAAACACATTAATTCAATTAAACAAGAAATCTTTGAAACATTTATTTCAGCCCACTTCACTCTGGTTCTTTGCCAAACACCTCTTCCACGGTGATTGTCTTGACTCTTTCTTTTCTTTTCCGCCTGGAGCAGGTTGGTATATTCGATATAGTGTCCAAGTGTTTACTAATACCGTTAATTCCCGATCTTTGTAGGCTTTCTCCTTATCAACTAACATGTGACAGTTTTGCATGAGTTTAGTTTTGTTCGCTAGTTATATATTGCGCCTATCGATAAATTCTATTTCTCTCATTAAACTTTTCGTTTAGTCCTCCACCTCTGCTTTTATTCTAAAAAACTGTCACTAATACTGTGTTAGGCATTCACTGGAATTATAATCACAGTAATAAATATCTGTAAAAATTTAGCGAAATTAGACCGAAATATTGGTATATATATATGCGTTTGCACGATCACCATTACCCCAGTGTACTCATTGTAAACGAAATTAAAATAAGGAATAAGTTTGAGTGAATCGAAACATTTATATTGGTTACATAGTGTTAGATTTATCGAAATTAAGAATGTACCAGCTCAAATACGACTAGCTTAAAAAGTATCTAAGAAAAGAAAAATGTGAAATTAATATATTATCTGGTGATATAGATAATTTTCTCTTAGAGATAAAAAAACATAAAAATAAACAAACCACTAGGACGCATAGTAAAGGATATTCTTTTAAACACATCAAACTCCAATGAAAATCATCATCTATATAGTAACAACTTGACCTCAATAATAGGCAAATTTAAAGATGAGAATAAGAGTAAAAAAATATGGAATGAATTTCTCTGAGACCAATATTTTACAGTCTTCTTTGGAATCAATGAAGGCAAATCAATAAAAAGATACTGACTTAACACACCAATCATGTCTAGATTGTTACAACAACAATCAATCAGTCTCAGTGAATAAGTTTAGGATAGGTACAAAGAATCATAAATTATATAGTTTTATGGGTCTAAAAATTACCTAGATGAACAATAACGACAAAAGAGTCTGAATAGATAAAAATAATAGCACACTATACGAATACTTCACATTAAATAACATTTGAATTTCATCCCGTAATAAATAAGACTCAGATTAGATCCAGCCAATCTAAAGGTAAATCTTTTATTTATAATTAATATTATTGTTTAATAATTACAATCAAGTCTATATCAATTCCTCTAGATTTCATCAGACTTTTTATTGAATAAATGTTTTTATAAAAATATCTTTGTGTTATTATTTATTTTGTTGTGTATTTTAATATTCACTGGGTAGTATTAACATGTTAATATCAACTGGGGAATATTTCAATGTTAATATCCACTGAGAGAACTTAATATTGTTCGGATGAAATTTTATATACACACGAGTGCTATCTTTTGTCTCTTAACAATGTACTTAGTCAATGTGCATACTTGTTTGTTTTTAAAGTTTTACCTAGCATATTATTTCGTCAACGATATAGTTTAGTGATTTAAGGTGATGATCTTCTTGATCAGCATAAAATTCTGTATTGATCGATACAAGATTCGATAAATTTTGAAATACTTTCTATTTTCGAAACTGGATATGATTCTTATTATGCTCATTTAGTTCTAATGAATTCTTAATTTACTTAATGATTCGGAAATAAACTAAGATCAATAGGTATACTTTATAATGCATGTAATAAGGTAATTGCAATTGTAATGAATGCTATACATATTCAAAAAAATTACAATCTATACAATAATTATATTTTATAGTGTATGAAACGGATAAAGCAATAATAAGAATTGCAGTTTAAGCATATGAAAATATAAAGGTTTTGTCAATAACAAATGTTAAATTTCCAATCTACCAATATATCGGGTTGTAACATAAATTTTCGCGATTTTTTAATAATAATTTTAAAAATTTTTTTTAAAATAATTCTTTTTACAATAATAACAAATTAGTCAATAATTTATTCTTCTTCATTGAATTACTATTCATCTTCTTGAACAATTTTCTGAATGTTTGACGGTCATCCTCTTTCAATAGAACAATAAGATGATCCTCTTCAAACTTGGATGGTCGACCGAAGTGGCCAGCATTTTGAATGTCGAAAGTACAACTTCGAAACTTAGTTATTGCACTTTTTTCGTACAGAGCACAAGTTTCTTGGACCGCACTGCAAATCTTAGATCTCGATTAAAAGCGAATAAAAGTAGATGTCTAAAATTTTGTTTTTTTAATCTAAATTACTAAAAGATTTAAATAAAATTTATACTGTCAAAAAAATATTACTGAGATTTTGTAGAGCACAAAAAAGATTTCAAAAAATGTTATTTTTTAATAATGAAATGGTGTGATTAAACAAACTACAATTTTCAATAAAAAAAATAAATCACGGAAAAATTATGTGACAACCCAATAATAGCACAATATTGGCATTCAACTATAAAAAAAACATTCATTTACTTTTTACTGATATAATTATTTATTTTATAAATTAGTTTTAACAAAACAATACAGCTGTTTATCTTTTTTTTAGAAGAAATCTAATTTTTAAAATATAAACAAATATAATATCAATCAAAATATGATAAATAGTAAAATCATTCCATAATCCATTAAATAGATCAATTTCTTGTAGAATATTTTCATAAGTTGATTTACTACATTTATTTTAAATAATCTCGAATTAAAGAATCTACTATCTAATTTTATGAGAATAAAAATTCAAGTCATCATAGTTTTCAAGAAGATTTATCCATTGCATTGATGAAAATTTCGTCAATAAATTTCGGAATAATTTTATGCCTGAATGAGAAATAGCTGATTAACTTTATTTTCCAATTAAATAAATGAAATCCAATTAATAAATATTTTTAGAAAAGACTTATTTTTTAAAAAAAATATTTTAATTAGTTCTCGAATATGAATTCAATGTTTATCGTTAGAGATTAATAAATTAAAATTTTATTAAAATAGAATTTTAAACAAAATATTAATACGAGCATGTTTTAAATTGATTACGGTTTAATTATAAAAAAATAATTTGCTTGATTGTGTCGAATCATGAAAGTTAATATGATTTAAGTAGATCGATAATAAGGCATCGGAACACACTTTCTTTCGACAAGGAAAATTTATTTCCTGCTGGGAGGGAGATGTTCCCTTATGGGATTATCTACCAATTGATCTCGAATATTTTATTAGTACACTTTAAATTGATTTATTATACTTTTAGGAATTCTAAAGAGGTTTTTGTAGAATATTGGTGTAATTTCACCTCTCATTAATTCTTACGGTGTACAATTGTTTTAGATACACTTTAGACACTCGCAAGAAACTAAATTCCGATCTAAATCTTTTCGATACGGTCAGTAACACACACACACACAAGGTGTCATACCATTTCAATTTTGTTCGGGTTTCATGATCCTTGCTTGTTGATGGGAAGCGAAGTAATTGATTCTTACAATTATTATCATCTAATAGTATCCTCTCATGTTAAAACCTTTTCTAAAATTTGTATGTCTAGTGCCTAAACATGTAATAAAGAGGTTGTCCATAAAGTATGTCATGCTTGTTTTTAAAATTTTTACCATTTCCATTCCCCCTTGTTAGAATCTGTCACAAATCAATGACCCCCTTTTGAAAGTACGTCACATTTTGAAACTAAAAAATTATTTTAAAAATTAACTTCTCATTAAACTTAAATCTAAAACCCTATACGCTAGTGACATATTCTATCAAAATATGTCCATCACAGCAGAAGGTTAAATGCCACTGTCAATTTCAGGTTCTATATGTATGATAAAAAATTAAAATATGTAACGTCACATATGATCTTTACTCTCTCTCCCTCGTGTCATAAACTGTCGCACTTTCTTAGATTCCTTTCACCATCATGAGCGTGACTTACTTTATGGAAGGTCCCAAGCTTTCTAAGTGTAACAAATCGAATATCAATATAATCGTAAAACAGTTAATCATTGATACAGACTTTAGCTAAATAAATACGTTTNGACAATTTTTATTATCTGTAAAAAAATATAGATAGTAAAATATTAATGTTTTAGGTAGCTACAATTCTTCTTAAAAATAAAAATTAAATTTGGTTCTGTTTCATAATAAATAAATTGGTAAAACTTTTATTTAATAAATTTGTTTTTACAACAAAAAATTTTATTTAAAAAAACTTTTTAACAAGCAAAGATTAAAGTTGCTATTAGTCTATCTTTCAGTATTTCAGCATAGACTTCTTCAGAAACTGTTGTTCAGTAAATTATTATTACAAACTTTGACATAAAAGATAGATTTTAGATAAATCTGAGTAAAATAAATTTCCATTAGTTTTTAATTGTAAAATAAAATAAATTGAACATTTGCTCGGTTAATTTCTACAAAGCATGATGATAAATCTACAGTAAAATCCCTTTAAATCGCCCCATTAAAAACTTTCTTTTTTCTTGGCGTTAGCAGGGATGACAGAATAAAGATGTATGTCTAATTTATTCCAACACGGCTATTTCGTTAGGCTGACTGGCGGATAATGGTAAGTTTTATTTTGTTGTTTTAAATCATTAATATTTATTGAATCTTTATTTTCTCTAATATAAACTGTTGGTCCATTGGTTAAACGTGGCATGTCAAATTAGGGTTGAAAAATATTATTTTTATGCACTTGAGTAATTCATTAAGATTTATGTAAATTGATGCATTATCGACAAGTAATAATATTTTTCGATTACTGCAAAACATCTCATCATCAAATTTAAAGATTCAATCTTTGAATAATTCATCCGTCATCCAAGCTTTATTATTAGCTCTATAATCACAATAAACAGAAACAGGAAAATTTTTAAATGTGCTAGTTTTTTTGACTTTCTGATGATAAATAATGTTCTTTTTGCTGTACCCGTGGAATTCGCGCAAATACAAATGGCTATTCTGTTTTCATTTAGTTTACTTCCACCTTTACATCCACTTGTGCCTAAGAATCTTTCAGCTGAATATTCAACAAACAATCCAGTTTTGTCTATATTAAATATATCATCCTCGCTATATTTATCCATTTCCCTCTTTACATGTTTTACACACTCGTCCAGTGCCAAAATATATGTGGATGCTGACTCGCCTTCAAAAATATAATTCCTTATTTTAGTTTTTTGAAATGATCCAACCATCCATTATAAAACTTCATATCACCTATATTCATCTGCGATGCAAATTATTTGGCTTTGGTAATTAAAATTTGTTGGTTTATATCACAGCATTTTGTTTCCTTTTCTAAAAATTATTACGTAGTAATATAATGATTGGTATTAACTTTATTTTTGTATGTTATGTAAAAATAAATGATGGCGTTATAACATGGTTTTGTCGGTATATAAAATAAAAATACTTACAAAATAAAGCATTTTATCAGGACAGGTGGTAATATATAGGACGGCGGTATAGAGGGGTTGTACTGTATTAAAAAAAATTTTAAAATTAGATTTATCATAATGCTTTGAAGTAATTAACCGAGAAAATGTTCATTTAATTTTTTATTAAAATTGAAAAAAATGAAAATTGATTTTACTCAGATTTATTTAAAATCTATCTTTTATGTCAAAATTTGTAATAAGAATTTTCTGAACAACAGTTTCTGAAGAAGACTATGTCGAAATATTGAGAATAAAAGAACAGCAAATTTTATCTTTGCTTGTTAAAAAATCTTATGAAATTATAATCAATGGTTAAAAAGATAATTTTTAAGTTTTAAAAGATATTTAAAAAATATTTCTAACATTTTATTATTTAATATAAAAGCTTTGATCAAAATTTAGGTTTTAATTATTGATATTGGATAACAATTTTTTTGTTAGTGTTCTTAAGACATAATTACCGAAAGATGAATCAATAAAAATGATTTGATTCTTATATAAGTATTTTGGTTTGTTTATAATCATATGATATGTTTCTATTGTAAAAAAATATAAAATACCAAAAACATTATCTTTAATTTAATTTAACACTTTGAGTTATATTTGCTCTATTAATGTAATTTTGTGCTTAATTTGAATTATTATATTTATTAAATCATAAATTATATCTTTTATTAAATTAAACTATATTATTTAATCACAATATAAAATATTAATAATCTAAAAAAGTCAAGGTTAATTTATTACTAATAATTAATTATAAATTATTAATAATAAAATTTATTATTAATTCCATCCCTATTAAAAACTATAATAATAAAAATATTAAAATCAGACAAAAATTTTTTTTTAATACTTGAAAAATATTTAATAGAATTTTTTTTAATTTATCAAAATTTGGAATAGAAAAAAATCACATATGAGTGAATTCCCTCATTAAAAAAAACTTATGAGTTAAATTTTCATTATATTTTTTTAATGACTACAGAAAAAAGAATTACCGAAATCGTTTACGGGGTAGTTTAATTATTATTTTAAAAAACCGTTACAGACGTTTATATTGTAAATAAATTTGATAATATGACTGAAAGTTTCTTGATAACTTAATTTTATTTAGAAAATTAGTTAATTAAAATTCTGAAACAAATTATTTGTTAGTAAAAAATCGAAAACTTTTAATATACGCTGATTTTACATAAATAAGTTTGTTTAAATTACTTACTAACTTATTAAATATATTAGGATATTTTAAATAAATACATTAATTAATTCTTTTTGAGTATCTCCCCATTTTCGAGAAAATTTTGATGAATTATTTGTAAATCTGTGGTGGTAGAACGATAAATGTTACGTTTAATAAATACGCTTTTTCGTAAGTTTAAAACAGAAATTCAATGGTAGCCTTATGTTACTAGTTTTTAAAACATGAATAATTAAAAAAAAACATTAACTATCTGGACATACATATACAGTAATCCCCCGCTTTGCGAACATGATGCGTTCTCGAAATTGGCCGTATATCGAATATTCGTATAGCAAACCCAATATTTGTATGATATTCTGTTAAAAATAAATAGATACGTTCCAGTGAATAAAAATATTCGTAAAACGAGATCTATTTTAGTATAAATTCGTATTAAAAATAGATCGATGAGTATCTAAAATTTTTGTTCCATGAAACCCTACCCTATTTTATAAAACAATATGATAAGGAAAAAAAATCAAAATATTTATTCATTTTAAAAATAAAATTATTAATTGATCATTATTATAAAAAAAAAAAATTTAACATTATTAAGCCAAACAAAGATTAATAATAAATATTACATTTATTCCGATATGTCACATGACGCCTCATCTAAGCTAGTATATGGATGATCTTTAGCAGAATGAGCATCTGAAATATATTCTATATGTTCTTGAATATTAGCAATGGCATACGGTTTTCGAAAAATATATCCATAGTTTGCTGAATAAGACAAAACGCCTATGACATTTTTTGCGTTGTCAAAATACGAGAACTTTCAAAATGTGTAGAACTTACCAAATTTTTGGAATTCATGCGTCCTTCAAGTATTGTTATTAATTCTTCATTTGAAATATCTTCCTGGTTAGATTTAAAATGTTCTGCCACATCTTCTTTGTCTATTTCATCCATCCCGACAATTTCATTTTGAATTTCTTGAATATTTTCTAATGATAATAAACTACGGAAGTTATTAATGCATTCTGACCATAATCTTTTCCAAGTTCCATTCGTAGCTGTTTCCTTAACTTCATTCCAAGATTTTACAATGTTGTCAATAGCATTAATTATATTAAATTTCTTCCAAAATTCTGTATTTGTTACCTGGTTTGAACTATCAACAGATTCGATAAGGTTTTTGAAAACTCGACGCAAATAGTAGGCCTTAAAATTAGCAATTACACCCTGATCCATTGGCTGCAATATAGTAGTAGTATTTGATGGTAAAAATACGATTTTAATGTAGTCAAGTATGTGAGGTAACTTGTGACTAGGTGCATTGTCAATTATTAGCAATGCTTCTTGGAAATATTTTGCTCGGAATTGAATTTTGTTACAGTATATGAAAAATAATTTGTCAACAGTCTTCAAAAAGACGTGCTGTCATCCATCTTTTTTTGACCACCAGATGACACCAAGGTTTTATTTGTTACATCCTTTGAACGCTCGTGGATTTTCAGAAAGGTAAATAAGCATGGACTTTAGCTTATTATCACCTGCAGCATTCCGTCCAAGCAAAACCGTAATACAATCTTTAGGCGCCTTATAACCCAACGCAGACTTTTCCTGTTTGGTAATAAATGTTCTAGAAGGCATTCTTTTCCAAAACAGATGGGTTTCGTCGACATTATATACTGGCTGTGGGGTATAACGACCAGCTTCAAGAATTTCTTTAAATTCAGCAGGATACTTTTTCGCCGCTTCAACATCTGCACTTGCTGCTTCTCCAGACGTTATTATATTATGTAATGAATGGCATTTTTTTAAGCGATCAAGCCAACATTTGCTAGCTAAAAACGGTTCAAACTGAGAACCGTCCCCATTTTTCATTATTAAATACTGGTGAAGGCTCTTGGCATTTTCTTGTATAATAAATGCGCTTATTGTAATATTTCGTTGTGATTGATGGTCTATCCACACGCTAAGAATTCATTCCATTTCCTCCATTACCGCAGTTCTTTGTCTGGAAACATTTTTGCTGTTAAAGATGTAACTCATTGTGCACTACATCTTATTTTATCTTCATTTTTCTTGATTTTCCAAACAGTTGAAGCAGCGAATCTTAAATCTTTTTCTATTTCATTATTTTTTTACCTGCTTCAAGCCGTCTTAGAATATGAAACTTTACCTCCAATGTTGTCGCATTATGGATCTTTTTTTGCAGAAGTGCTGTGAATTGTATTTCTAGTGCGTTCACCAGACATTTTTAAAAATCAAAATTAGCCCTCGCTTAAAGAATAATTAATTATGTAAAAAATATTCACTTAAACAACATACAAATCGCACTCAAGAAAATTTCAATTAATGATATAATTATACTTTTTTGTACATATAATTCTGAGAATTCCAAATTAGAGTTTAAAATTCTTTTCGTAATAGCGAATTTATCATACGTATAAAGAATTTTATATTTTGTAACTCATGCTCGTAACTTCGAAATTTCGTAAAGCGGGGATTACTGTAAGTAACAATTTTGGGAAGTCAGCGATAATTAAAAAACAAATTATTAAGGAAATTAATTATTCCAACTAGCAACCGAATTTGTTTAGAAGTTCCTCTTTACTTGATTACAATTTATTATTGTAAAAAGTAAATCAAAGATTGTAATCCGTTAGATTGAATATATATTTGTTTTAGATTTCAACATAAACCACAGAATGAAACTATTTTTATTTAACACACTAACATCAAAATAGACGTGAGAAATTTTAAATAGCAATGTGTGTGCTAAATATTAGTTGAATTTTCTGATAAAGCACACGAAAGCTAGCACACATGTGAATTCAGCCAATTAAAAATTTTTATTCATGTCATGTTTATTGAGTAAAATTCATTATTTTGGATAATAATATATAACTATTTATAAAATTTAATTTAATAGAAACTTTTAAACAATTTCAAAATTAGGTTAATGGGAATATATTCGTTTATTTTGATTAAAATGTAGATTTACCAAGTCCACCAACAACTATTTTCAAATCAGCCTATAAAATTATTTCTAAAAAAAGCTTAACACCCTTCTCTGAGTATGACACGATTTAGTTGTAATTGATTTGTTTAATTTCAATTTATTACAAATATTAGTTTGATCATTATCCTTTGATCAAAAAGTATAAATAAAAAACTTAAATTTTCTTAAAAGTTTTCAAAGAAACTTCTTTTACGGATTGACAAAAAAATTTACAACGTGTACAAACCCATGGATATTTACCAATTTTAGTTTTTATTTCTAACGTAACCTTTAGTAATTGAACTTCCAACAGATATTA